>PVKB01008035.1:0-22553 GCA_004027205.1 Ctenodactylus gundi | reverse complement strand
TTTTTTTTTTTTTTTTTTTTTTTTTTTTTTTTTCTTGAGATGGTGCCTCTCTGTGTTTCTCAGCCTGGTGTTACACTTTCAGTCTCAACTGATCCTCTCACCTCAGTTACCTGAGAGCTGGGACCTCAGGTGCATGCTGCTGTGGCTGGCTTTTAGAAACAGATTTAAAAACAAAAAGTAAAATATCATAAGCACCATATGTTAATAGCAGTTATTGCTGTGAACTATGATCTTAGAGGTTAATTTACTGGTTTTTGTTTCATTCTGTATTCTCTACCTTTTGAAATTATGCATCTATCATTTTGTCAGAAATAGTAAAGTCCTTTATAAAGCCCAAATAACTAAACCCAAAACATGCAATGTAAGCCCCAACACCTTTTCAAACTGCCCCATAATTTTGATCCTATAGGATGCTCCAGCACTGGGTGAGTGAGAACTACAGGTCTCTAGCATCCGAGGTTGGGTTTGCTCTGAGCCACTCATGTGGTTTTATTTCTTAGTTTCTTTCATGACAAACCTTATATAGATCATACTTGGTTGGGATTACGTATAAAGACTGTGGTTAGCAGATACAGCTCTTTTCTTTGAATGTTGAGGGAACAAAAGGATGGATTTTTTTCTTATTTTATGCAAAAAATCTTTCATTTTATTACTTCAGTTTAGTTTTATTTTTTTGCAGATAGGCCACTAGCTAGTCTTGAAAGCGGAACTGAGCCTTCATGCATTATAATAAAATGATAATTAGCCCTGAGAATCCAGGAAAAAAGGTCCTTTAGGAAACCGTTTACTTTGTATGGTTTTAAAGAATTAGTTTTAGAAATCATTCTGATTTTGAGAAAAAGATTTGTCTGTTGTAAAAAGTATTGACTAATATTGGAAAAAGAAAACAAAATTTCTATTACCTAGAGACAATATCTGTTTACATAATTTTCTTGGTCTGTTCCTAATTGACACTTAGATTGTTTCTGAATTTTTGGCTATTCGAGCGATCGTGTAATGATTATATATTCTCTTACTTTAAGACAATGTAGGGTTTGTGGTTCAAAGGTTATGCACATTTTATATTTTGGCACTTGTGGCCAGGCTCCTTTATAAAAAGTTGGACCAATTACACTTTTTTTCTTTGTTGTTATACTCTAATTCCCTCTAAAATCATGTGGACGTAGGGTCCTCCTACTCCTGTTTTCTTCAGACTAATATAAATGGGTTGGATTTTGTCAAATGCTTTTTCTGCATCTATTGAGATGACCACATGATTTCTATCTGCATCTTGTTTAACCATCTGTACATCTCAGGAATGAAGCCCACTTGGTCATGGGGTATAATCTTCTTTATGATTTGCTGCATTCTCTTGGCAAGAATTTTCTTGACTATTTTTGTGTCTATTCATTAGAGATATTGGCCTTTAGTTTTCTTCTTTTTTTGTTGGGTCTCTGTCTGGTTTTGTTATTAAAGTTATGCTGGCTACAAGGAATGATTTTGGCAAGTTTTTTTTCCTTTTTTGGTTCCTTGAAAGAGTTTGTTAAACATTGGCATTAAATCTCCCTGAACTTCTGGTAGAATTCTGCCATAATCTATTGGGTCCTGGGATCTTCTTAGTTGGAAGTGTTTTTCTTACTTTCTCAGATTCATAGTTGGACATTGGCGTAGTCAGGTGTTTTATTTCTTCTTTCAGTTTTGGAGGTTGATATGCATTTAGAAACTCATCCATTTCTCTTAGGTTTGTAAATTTACTGGAGTATATGTTTTCAAAATAACTTCTTATAATCCTTTTGATTTCTGTGTTGTCTGTTGTAATTTCACCTTTTTCATTTCTGATTACATTGATATAGATTTTTTCTTTCCTTTTTTGGTGAGTTTAGCTAGGGATTTATTGATCTTGTGTATCTTTTCAAAGAACTTTCTGTTTCACATTTTGTATTTTAAAAAAAATTTTCAATTTTATTGTTTTCTACTCTGATCTTTATAATTTCTTTCCTTGTGGTAGGTTTGAGGTTGGCTTGTTCTTATTTTTCTAGGTCTCTGTGTCACTTTCTTAAGTTGTTTATTTGGAATTGCTCAGTTCTTTATATTTGTGCATTCGCAGAAATGAATTTCCCTTTTAACATTGTCTTCATTGTGTCCCAGCGGTTGTGTTGCAATGTGCTTCCATTGTCATTTTATTTCTTCTCTTTATTCCCCCCCCCCCCCCCGCCCCCGCTTTTTTCTATGACCCAGTGTTTGTTTCAAAGAGTACTATTCAGCCTCCATTTCTTTGAGTAGTATCTGTGGTTGTAGTTGATTTTTAGTTTCATTCCACTGTGATCTGACAAAGTACATGGGATTATATCAATTTTTTTTGTATTTGTTTAAGCTCATTTTGTGGTCTGTTTTGGAGAATGTTCCATGAGCAGCTGAAAAGAATGTGTGTCGTGTTGTTGAATTTAAAACTCTGCAGATGTCTGTGAGATCCATTTTGTTCCATGGTGTTGTTCAGATCTGCCCTGTCTTTGTTGATTTTGTGTCCAGTTGACCTATCTTCACAGGAGAGAGGATTAACATCCTTCACTATACTTGAGTTAGAGTCTTATCTTTATTTTTTTTTTTTAAGTCTAGTAGCTTTTTTAAAAAATGTAATTGGGTGCACCATTGTTTGGGAGCATAAATGTTTATGATAGTTAGCTCCTGTTGGACTGTTCCTTTTACAATAGTGAAGTGACCTTTTTTGACTCTTTAAAGAAGTTTATTTTTAAAAGTCCACTTTATCAGTGAAGCGTGTCTCTACTCCTGCTTGTTTTCATCTCCTTGTTGAGTGGAATATAGAACTCCATCCTTTAACCTTGAGTCGATGTTTACTTCTATGAGTAAGGTTTATTTCTTACAAGCAACATGTGATTAGATGATGTATTTTAATCCAGTTAGCCAATCTTTGTTTTGAGACTGTTGATGTTAACACGTATAGTTGACTTGCAAATATTAAGTCCTACCACTTTCCTATTTTGTGAATGTTGATTTTTTTTCTGTTTTGCTGTTTCTAAACCTACCACTGTTTTCTTGGCTATGTTTGTTCTGTATATCTCTGCCCAGAAGACTTTTAAGATTTTTTTGTAGTGCTGGTTTAACTGTCATAAATTTCTTCAAGCTTTCTTTGTCGTGGAAGGTGTTTATTTCATTGTCAAATTTGAATGATAGTTTTGCTAGGTATAGGAGGCTTGGTTTGCAATTTTCTTTTAGGTCTTTGAGTACTTCACTCTAGTCTCTCCTGGCCTTCAGAGTTTGTGTTGGGAAGTCTCCTTTACGTTGACAAATTTGCTTTGGTATGTTACTTGTTATTTTCTCCTAGAGATTTTAGGATGTTCTCTTTGCACTGGATGTCTGTAACTTTTATTATGATGTGTTTTGGGGAGCTTCTGTTTTGGTTGTTTCTAGTTGGTGTATTACCGGTATACCTTTGTCACTTGTGTGTCTGTTCCTTCTTCTTATGATTTCATTGAATGAATTTATTAATTCTTTAGTTTATATTTATATTTTTTATGTTCCTGTAATTCTGAGGTGAAGTTTCTTTGAGTCATCTATAATCTATTGGTGCCCATTTAATTATTGCTGTAGCATTATTTGAACTTCATTAAGAGTTTAGCCTGTTAATTCTGCCCTGGCTTCAAGATCAGATTTTCTTTCCTTTTTGCATCTTTCTGTTGCCCAAACTTTCCAAAAGAGATTTTCATCTCCAGATGCTCTTCTTTTATCTTTTCATATATTTTGAATTCTTTAGTGAATTTGTCATTCATTTCTTATATTGACTTGTGTAGTTCTTCTACCCTTGAATGTGTTTTTCCTTAAGTTCTTTAGTTAAATTTTTAAAACCTCATTATGCAGGTTTTTGTTTGAGTCTGACTTGTATTCTTCCTGCAGATTGATTTTTTTTTGTTTTGTTTTGAAGTTAGTAATTTTGCATCTTCCTTTGGTTCTGTGTGGGTCTCCCTTGGTGGACTGGGACCTTTCTGAGTCTTGCACCTGTGTTTTCTCACATTGCTGATTGGTATTTCTCATCTTGCTGATGGTTGCAGTGGTAGTTCTTCAGTGGTACTTCTCCACTTTCTGATAATGCAGTCCCTGGCTGGTATGTTGTCTTTTGGCTGTGCAGTGTACTGTCTGGGAACCCTGGGGGGTTGTCTGTTAGTGCTCACCTTTTTTACACCTTCAGGCCTGTGAGTTGCTGCTCCTTGTAAAGGCTTTTCCTCTGTGGCAGCAGCTGTCAGTCCTGGTGCCCTCATGCCTTCTGCCTTTTGTGGGGGTGAAAGTGACCCACTTTTCAAACCCAGACTACTGGTCACAGTACATGGGTGAGAAAGACGTTGTAGAAGGCTTGCTTTCCCTCTTCTTTTGTTCTATGGTGCCCCGATAGCATGCCGCAGCTTGCTTGTTTCTGTGGTGCCCTCAGGCCTTCCACAGGATGCGGAGGACCTGCCACTCAGGACTTCTCCAGCCCCTGATTGCCCACCTTTGGTTTTGTCTCTTCTTACTGGATTTTGTTAGAGTCCCAGCATGCACTTTCATGTAGCTGTCTGCCTCCCTGGGCGATTTCACTGGGAGCAGCCTTCCTGGATTTCTATTCCAGTGCTGTCTTGACTCCACCCTCCTTTTCTCCTATTTTTAAAAATCCAATCTCGTCCTTTGGTTTTGCCTTATAGTTCAGGATTCAGAAGGAAGGTTAAAAAATACAGATGCATTGTGGTGATTCTAGTTTTGTAGTTAGCACTGGCTCCAGGTGAATCTGTTGAGTAGCTAGATTTGGAAGCCTCTGATGACTAGTCAGTATCTGGTGATAAGCTGACAAAAAATTGGAATCTCTGGTGAAACTCTCCTTTTTTTATTTTTCAAAGTTCTTGTGCTAATCTAATGAAGCATGACTAGTTGACAATTTGGCTTTTTTGCAGATAGTAAATGTTTTGCCACAGGAACACCCTGCCAAAAAGATTTAGTGAAATTGAGATGAAGGCTGTGCTGTCTTGACTGTGTGTGAGAGGAATCATCGGTGGAAGTAAAGAAGGAAGGGAGACTATTTTTCTTTTCTTTTTTCTTTTTTTTTTTAATTTTATGATACTGGGGATTGAGCCCCAGGCCTTTGTACTTGGCAACATCCCCAGTTCAAGAATGGAAGCTTGTAGTCTGATTTGTGTCAGAATTGTGTGATATTGCTGCTTTTGTGGAGTAGACATTCCAGTTAATGTTTTTGTGTGTGTTGTTAGCATTATTTTGTATCTATAGTGAATTAAAAATTAGGTATTAAAATTATAGTATTTTGTGAAGCAGGAATTGACAAAGTAAAGACTGACCTGAAGATCTGGAGTCACTCGAGAGGACTCTGATGCCAGTCTCCTTAGGCTCAGGATCTGCCTCCTCTGTCAGGCTGCTCCTCAGCATCTCTGAGCTGATTGTCACCTGGTATTGGTAGCTAAGGAAATAGAGGAGAAGAAAATTAACAAGCTGAATTCAGTTTCCAGGTTTGCACTTGCGGCTGTATTTTTAAGTGTTGTCTGTGCTGAAACTGAAGGCTTCTCCATTTCCCGTGCATCTCACCTCCAGAGAGCTGAAAAGGAATTTAGTTCATTCCTGGCTGTTCTGTCTGACTTTCCACTTTGGTCTGGAGTGACTCAACAGACTCCAGACTGATAGGTCTAGTTGGGATGAGTGTTACTCCAAGAATTCCTTAATAAATGTTCTAACATAACTTTTTCTGTTTTTTTTCCCCACAAATATTTATTCTGTGTTCATTGTAGAAAAGATACAGAACAGTTATAAGAAAAAAAGAGGGATGTGTTTATGGTCTCTCTCTCTCTCTCTCTCTCTCTCTCTCTCTCTCTCTCTCTCTCTCTCTCTCTCTCTCTCTCTCTCTTTGAAACAGGGTCTTACTCTGTAGTCCAGACTAGTCCTGAACTTACTGTGTAGCTCAGGCTGGCCTTGAACACACAGCAGCTCTCCTGTTTCAGCTTCCCAAGTGCTGGGATTGCATCACAACTATTTTGTGTGGTGTTGGGGGATTGAATTCAGGGTTTTGTGCTTGCTAGGCAAGCCTTCTAACCGTAAGGTGTGCCCCCAGCCTCTCTCTTTGGTTTTGTGTCCTTCCTTGCCAGTGACCCCAGAGGAAGCCCACATGCTGATCTTCATCCCTGTAGGTTACTTTTGCCTGTTGCTGACCTTCATCTGGATTTTTTTCTTTGCTGAACATTGTTTCTGTGAACATTATCTTGAGTATATCAATAGTTCATTCATTTTTCATTGTTGTTGTACCATTTCATTTCTGTTGTACCAACTGCTGCAGTAGTTATAATTTATTTACTCATTCTTCAGAAAAATTACCCATACCTGCAAACACAGAATTGGACTGCATATAGTATTCTGGCTTTTACATTGACTTCATATTACATTTAGGAGTATTCCTATTATTAATATGTCATTTAAAGGTGATCATTTAATGGTTATTCATATATATTCATTGTATAAAGGTATTTGTTTTATTAACTGTGGTAGTTCTGGAGCATTTGCATTATTTCCAACTGCTTATTCCTGTGTGTAGTGATATGATGAATCTCTTTATAGGCTGGTGTAAGTCATTGTTTAAGATTGTACATATCCTTAGGACACAGAGGTGAATTTTGTGGCCCACGGGCTTTGTTAGGAGCTGAATAGGTGTTGCTAAGCTGAAGTGTACTGAAGTATCTAACTGAGGGACTCATCACTAAATGTGCTGTTTTGAAGTGGATTCTGGTTGGAGGAAGCAGGTCTCTGGGGATACAATCTTCAAGGACATATTTTTTGTCCCTTATCTCTTTCTGTTTCTTCCTCGCTCTCTCTGTTTCTTCCTTGCTGCCGTGAACTTGACCACTTCTCTTTGCTGTGACCTTCTGCTGTGATTCTCCCATCTTGGAGCTAGTCCACCATGGGCTGAGAGCTCTGAAACCCTGAGGCCAAATAAACCCTTTTCTCTTAAAGTTATGTATTTCAGATATTTCTTCCAGTAATGAAAAGCTGATTAGTTCTGATGGGAATGCAAAGGGTTCAGTTCCAGGAGCCATATCTTTAATCCCATATCATTTAGACAGACATGTAGAGCATGCTGTCTGTATACCTAAACACAGAGGAAGCATGTTTTAGAACAAATACATATTTATGTAATATTAATTTATAAATATAACATTAATATATATGTTAAGGTTGATAACTGCCTAGCAAGTTATTGAGAGCTTTTTAAATGGCATCAGTTTTCTCAGGAAACACAGTTAAGTAGTAGGTTTAAACAGAAGGCATGGAAGGACTAGCCAGTCTGGTGTGGTGGAGTGGAAACGTGAGGTGAGCTTTCTTACAGCAGTGCTAGTCAAGGGGATTTTGCAGGGAGTGAGTGGGCAGTCTGATTAGAAGATCCTGTATTTTCTTTGGGGTGTTCCTCTTTCTGTGTGGTTGCAGGGGAAGGCTCAAAACACTGTTGGTAGAACTGAGATGTCATCACAGGAGTGTCTTGGAACATTTTTTTCCTCCCCTCAAAGACACTTTAATTAAATTCCCATCATGAGAACAATTAGACAAGATTTGCCATACCTAGTCAGCCAATAATTCAGTGGTAGGATCACATTAACAGCTCTTGCTTTTCTGGAAACTGCTGCTTTGAGGATTTGGAGCTGGTGGCTCTGGAGATTAATTCTTGATCCATTTTTCCCCTGAACATTTTTATTTTCCCAAGTCTAGAAGAAAAAGAAATGTCAGGAGACCCCAAATAAGAGAGTGGCTGTAAAATGCCATTAATTTCCACGAGAAGTGTTCCAGGGATTAAACTGTACTTTCTGTCATGCTCCCAGTGTGTTGAATTCTGTCTGTTGAGTGGCAGAGCAGCAGGTGTGACTGAGACATGGGCGCTGCTTGAGTGAGCCTTTCTCGTACCACAGTGGCTTGTCCCACAGCAGGTGAAGGCTGCCCCTGCTGACCTTGGCAGGTGGAACTCCCGAGACTTTTGGTTCAGTTCCTCTGGCAAGTGCTGAGAGGTGCTGTAAATCTTTCCTTTGCTCTTGCTTCCTTTTCCTCTTCCTGTCCTCCCACCTCCCCTCCAGTCTTTCCTTCCTACAGGCATTATTGATTTCTTCCCAGGTGCTAGCTATTGCGATTGAATCTGAGGATGTCATGGACTAAAAATAGATGCAACTACTTAGAAAAATATTCAGCATTACCCATTCAAGCTGAAGCTGTGCATATTCTATGGCTCGTGTACTTGGCTGCTTGATACTCCACAGTCACTTGCACAAACATGTAACTAGAAACATTCTGAGTATTTTCGTAACGGTACTGTTGCTAATAGCCCTAGCTGGAGCCCATTCTAAATGCCGTCTTCAGTTGACCTGATAAATAATTTGGAGTGTTTCTAAACAGGAAGGAAGCTGCAAGGAAAATGAACAAGCAGTAGCTACATGCAGCAAAACGGTGATTCATAAACTTAAGTTGACTATCCAGGCTGCATTTTCTGTGTCTTATTAAATAGGTAGTAACATGATGACTGTGCACTGGGGAAGTGGACCTGGGGTTGTGTGGCATACAGGGACTCCACAGTGGAGACAGGGACTTCCAGCGGTGGGGAGGGAGAAAGACCATGGTCCTACAGGGAGAAGGTGCCATGGTAAATTCCAGCCAGTGTCAGTAGAAAGGGAGAGAATGGCGTGGATGAGGAACGCATGTCAATGAATGTGTGTGGTGACTTATTGGATATTAGATTGCTTATGGAGGGGGAACCATAAAAGTGTGCTGAGACTCATAATCTCATGGCTGTGTTATTAACTGAGACCAGGGGAGGAGTAGGATTGGAAGTGATGATAATGAAGCTGCATGATACCAAGATATATGATCTTGGGTAAGTATTTACCCTCTTTAATTTCTTTCTGTATCAAAACACAAAATAATTGTTAAAACAAGATTGTTAAAACATAACAATCATGAAGATACTAAATTTTCTAGTATATAATATACAGGCTGTTATTATACAGTTTCATGAGTAAGTATAATCCTGAGTATGTAACATCATAAATCCAACTCGGTCCTCCATCTTGGCTTGACAGAGATGGAAGGCAGTTGTCAGGAAACCTGAATTATCCTGGTGTCTCTTCAAGGGAACACCGTGGACTTTAGGTGTGGTGTAAAGAAAGTCTTAGGACAAAAGCACAAAGAACTAAAGTTATGTAGTGTGGGGGAAGAGCCTGCATGGTTGGGGGTATTTTAAGGAGATTTTAAATAAGAGCAAGCCCAAAATATACATTCACCTTTGTTGAAAATGATTCCTGTGTGTTAGCAACACTGAAAATTTTGAAAAATAAGGTCTTAATATAATTTGTCTGCAATTACCAAAATAGTATGTATTATATAAAATTTGTAAACCACTAAAAAGAACATGATAAATAAACAGTGCCTATAATTCTAATGTCAACAGATTCTGTTTATTACCATTTCAGCTCTGTTCTCTCATCCATTCTCTCCTATATCTCTCATCTTTTCTTCCTTTTTTAGTTTTCCCAGCAAGTTGAAACTAAGCTGCACCTTGTGCAACCTGCTGAGTTATTTTTTTACAGGAGCTTAAGTGGAGGCTGATCATTGGCAGAGGGATTTAGGTTAGCTATGTGGAGGAAGAAGAAAATGTCTGATGTGCTTTGTCAGTGAGTTATTGAGAGAGAATGCAACGTTTTCCTCTCTGACAGTCTTAAATATAATAGGATAAGCTCACATCTTACTGATGGCCAGGGCATGACCCCATTCTACTGCCCTGTTATTCTCTGACATGTGGACAAACCCTGAGAGTACTTTTCTGAGTACTCACTTTTCCCAAAAGTACCAGAAAAAAATATTGGTTGGAATATGATGTAAGAAAGTCTTTTATTAATCCCTCGCCTACACTTGCCTTGAGGACTGAAGTATTCATCTCTCCCAAGAGTGTGGGACTGCTCGACTTTTCATTTCTAAGTATTAAAATCACTGTAAAATTCTACTTTGTCTAATCCAGAATAAAGAGCAGAAAGATTAGTGTCACTGGGATATAGTTTTACATGAGCAAATCATTTTAAATAGGCTTAAAGCTCAGAAGCTGCTTAGACAGAAGGTATCTTTGTCAGATTGGATGGGATAACTGTGTGTGTGTGTGTGCACACTTAAGAGTTGGGGGAGGGGAGGAATGAGTGGGAGAGAGGAGTTCTGAAGATTTTTTTTTTTTCTGTACGCGTAAGCTAAATGTAGAGATTGCTGTTACTGGAGGTTATGATAGTCATTTTGACTAACATCTCACTTTGTTGGGTCCAGCGTTTTCTCAGACCATCTTTGGGTGGGTGTGAGTGCATGTGCTAACATAAGCATGGCTCCCGTCATGCAGATAGGCACACAGGAGACTTGACTTTCATTTCTGTAGGGATGTAGGAAGGTAGGGATATGTTTTCTTTGTTGAGTAATTTTGACCACCAGAAAATTTAATTAATAATTCATTTAATGAATAGCCATTAAACTCAGTAAGTATAAGCACCATGCTGAAAATGAGAGATAAAAGATTCTCTAAAATGACCAGAGGGTAAAGTTTGGGCTGAAATATCCACTGAAAACTCTATGGAAGCTCCCTTGTATATGATGAGTTGCTTTTCTCTTGCTGCTTTCAGTAATCAACTCTGTGACTTTTGACAATTTGATTTTACTTGGTGTGGACCTCTGGGTATATCCTAGTTTGGGATTTGTTGAGAGCTGTAAATGTGTATGCCATTTCCTCTTTCCAGTTTGGGAAATACTGGGCAATATTTCTTTATATAGGGTGTCATGTTCATTTACTTCTCTGAGACCCTTTAAATATATATATATATATATATATATATATATATATATATATATGTATATAAATATATATATATAATATATATATATATTTATATTTAAAAAATATACATATATATATATTCCACCTGATGATATCTCCTGTCTCTTGGGCTCTTGTTACATTTTTTTCTTCTTTTATTTTGCCTTCCAATGCATTAATGTCAAGTGACCTGTACTCAGGTTTGCTGATTCTTTCCTCTGCTTGATCAAGTCTTCTATTATTGAGCCCCTCTAGTAAATTTTTCAATTTAATCCTACTCAACTCCTAAACTACTTTTTTAAAAAAGTTAGTCTTTTTCGATATTCTCATTTTACTCCTGCCTCATTTTTCTTTTTGATTTAGTTGCCTATCTGGGTTCTCAATTAGCTCATCAAACATTTAAAAAGTGATTGTTTCAAATCCTTTGTCAGATAATTCTTAGATCTCTGTTTCTACAGCACCAGTCTCTAAAGATTATTTGCTTCTTTGATTAGGCTGTTTTTCTTTTTTTGTTTCTTTGTATTCTTTGTATTTTTTCTTTTTTAGTTGAGATTTTTTAATATTAAAAAAAGTGATATTTCTCAGACTTCATGGACTGGCTTTGTGTAGAAGACCTTCACCAGTCAGCCTAGCTAGAGATTTTGGGGGGCCTCTTATAGAAATTTTGGGGGTCTCTTAAACCTTTTCTGAGGGCATTTTCTTGGGTTTGTGTGTGTAATTTCTTAGCTAAAAAAATCTGCCTTATTTTCAAGATCCCATCGTCTCTCGTCCCCTTTGGTGACTACCGTACCGAGTGGCCATGTTTGTTTTTGTTCTCCAAGGCCCCCAGACACCCAGAGTGTACTGCTCGTCCTGTCTGTAGTCTAAGCCATGCCCCTGGACAGCACTTTGTAAAACCAGGATGTTGAATGTGTGTGTCATTTCTTCCTTTCCTCCCTTAGGCAAAAGCCAGGTGTTGAAAGTTTTAACCTGGTAGTTTAATACTAAGTGGAATAGAGAGGTTATCAGGATAGCATTAGACTTTCCTGTTTGATGTGGTTCTTTGTGGCTTTGCACTCACTGGTGGTGTGGCCACCTCTTAATTCATTTTAGGAATTCTCACAAGGGCAGCTTCCTTCACATACTGTTGGTCAGTTAAGGCCATGGGGGGGGGGCGGGTGAGGGCTTGGGGCCTCCTACTGAGTATCTTATGCTGCTGTGTCCAATCCTCACCTCTCTGTGAGATCATATTGGTAGAACTTTGATAGTTGAAGTCAGTAGAGATAGTGGCCTGTCGGTTCTTTTCACACTCCTCTCTTGTCAAGGATTGAGGAAGCTATTCCAGACTTCTGGCGTTGGAGTGCCTGCCTTGTTCTGTTTATCTCTCCTCAGTCATAGTGGCTAGCATTTCGGATATGCTTGTCATGGGTTTGGCACTTTTCGTCTTCCTGTTGTATGTATGTGGTAACTCACTTGCTGCAATAAAGGAAGGAAGACACTGTGAGTGTTCACGGTTTACACATGAAAAAAACTGAGGTACGAAGAGGTTGAGTCATTTACCTTAGATCATAAAGTAGAGAATTATCTCAAGCTTTATTTTCTAAAGGCATCTTGCAGCATGAAGTTAATATTTTTTAATTAAAATAGGTGCTGTTTATACTGTATGAAATCACTAAAATAAGATCTTTTGTTATAAGAAGCAGTTATTCAATTATTATAGGTATTACTTTGTGTTGATTAGAAGTGGTAATTATACTGTTGAAAATGTCTATAACTTATATATCTAAAAGGTAGAATGACATCAAAAATGTATTTGTTTGTTTTTCCCCCTTTTATTTCCTGCTTTTTCTTTATCTTTTCTTTTTTTTTTTTTTTAGGACAGAATTCATTCAAAGAGGCAGGATTTCAATCACAGGGGCTGGATTTCTCAATTGTATTTTGGAAACTTTTGCCAGCACATTTTTAAGACAGGGAGCCCAGAAGGTAAGCTTGTTTCCACCTTGAATATAAAAGCTTGTTTCTATTTTGAACCAACATTAATTTTAAGAAACTGTAAGTATTCTAATATGTTATTGAATAAGACATAATGAGGAAAAATGTCATAAACATATACAATGAGAAAAAATACAGTTAATAGACAAATACAAGATAATTATTCTCAATAATTACTACATAAATACAAATCAAACTAAAGTGCTACATTTTGGTATTAAACTAAAAATATAGCAATAAAGAATAATCATATATATTTATAACCTAATTGAGATAAATAATCAGAATGAATAATAGTATGTGCCATATATTGACAACTATTTGATTAAAAACTATAAATAGCTAGTATTTATTGAATCCTACTGTGTGCTAGTGACTCTTAAAACAATTTTTACTTATCATCTTATGTCACTCTCACACATGTTTGAAATAGCTGCTCTTATTCAGATATTATGAGTGAGGAAAACACAGACATTCAGAATTTTCACATATATATTCCTTTTTTTTTTTTGAGATAGGGTCGCACTCTAGCCCAGGCTGGCTTTGGACTCATGGCAATCCTCCTGCCTCAGCCTCCCGAGTGATGGCATTACAGGCGTGTGCCACCACGCCCAACTTATATGGTGCTGGGGAATCAAATTGAGGGCCTTGTGCTTGCTAGTCAAGGGCTTTAACTGCTGTGCCTTTCCTCCAGCCCCACATAGCTATTCTTGTCGTGTTTGTACTGTGTGCTTGTGGGATCTTTGGCTTCTTGGAAGGTCATTCAGAGACTGCCTTGGATTTCCAAGATTTGTGAGCCTTTGTTTTTAGCATAGCTGTTTTGATTTTAATTTGTGTTACACAATCATACACATGACATTTGTGTGTTCTCCTTTTGCCTTCATAGAGTATTTTTTTAAGAAAAATTTTTGGGACAAAGTCTGGTCTATATGTGTTTTCGTATGTTTATTGCAGTGCTAATTATACAGCAAGTATTATAAAGTGTTTATTATTACTGTTGTTATTAGTTGTGATGCTAATCATACTTACTTCCACAGTTTACTCAAGATATATTGGTATAGGACCTAATTTTGTTTTATGGAATAATACCACTGTCTATCTAAAGAACTGTAGTAACAACCAGAGATTTCTGGGTTATATACTCTTGTTTTTGTTTTTCAAGTCTAGATTCAAGAATAAACTTGGACCAAGAGCCTTTAGTCTGAGAGCTAGGGATAATAAATGAATATTTGGTACTGTTCATATTGCCATAGACACTGTTGAGATTGCTAATGTGTTCTTGGCCCAGTTGAGGTGTTTCTTGACACGTACCCAGACTAGTCTAGCCTTTTAAAACACGGGCTTGAAGGAGTATTGGGAATTCCAGAAGGCCTAGTGTCACCCTACCACACTGAGACATTATTGCTCTTTTTCCTTCTCTATCTGTGCAAAAATCCACATGTTCTGTGGTATTGTGCTCTAAAATAATGAGATTAATGAGAAAAATAATTTCATTGTGTCACTCCTGACTGACTTCACTTCTTGTGTACCCTGTAAATCCTAAGTTAAAGAACTATAATAATGAGTTTAATTTTTCATTGTATAGATCTATTAATCAGAAGAATTTTTTTTTTTTTTTTGAGACAGGGTTGCACTCTGTAGCTCAGGCTGGTCTTGAACTCATGGAGCCCAGGCTGGCCTTGGACTCAAGGCAATCCTTCTGTCTCAGCCTCCCAAGTGCTGGGATTACAGGCGTGTGCCACTGTGCCCGGCTTATGGGGTGCTGGGGAATTGAACTTGGGTACTTAGCACTTAATTTAGCACTTGTTAGGCAAGCAGTTTAACTGCTGAGCCATTCCTCCAGCCCCTCATCAGAAGAATTCTTATTTTGGGAAGTATAACATTTAGCTGAATGAGGTTCAAAGTTGGTGTATCCAATTGATGGCAAATATTTATTTATTAAAAACCATTCTTATAAAAACAGGTGGCAGCCTGGATTTGGCCAGAGGTGGTGAGTCAGGTTTGCCAACCCTTGTTTCAGTAAATAAACATTGTTCAATTCAAGTGGGTCTGTATTTAATATGCTGATCAATCTGTTAATGACTTTTAGTCATATAGTGGTTGAGTATTTTTGTCCTGTGAGATGCAAAATTGAACATTTTTTATTCCTAATTTATTAATGAGAAATGACTTAAAGTTATAAGTATACCCAACTCACATGTAATTGCTTTTCCATCTTCTTTTTACAAATCGTTGAGCACCTGCTTTGTGGTAGGCACTGAGCTAAGTGTACGTTACTAGGTCTACTCAAGGTCATGGAACTAGTAAAGCATTCTAGTGAAGAGCCTGGCTGCTGAGTCCCATCTTTTATCATGACTTGTCTCTCACCCCTGTACCATCCAGCCCTCTGATGAAGGAACTTCTAAACAGCATGAACTTCACAAACACTGCTGTGTGTTAGACACGTTTGTGTTGTAGTCTCATGCAGCTTGTACCTTGTAGCTTGTAGGATTCTTTGTTTGCAGATAACAAACCAGTTTAGTCTAGTTCATTCTAAGAGTGAAAAAGTAGTAATGTTGACAGCCTCCAGGAAGTTCTGCATTTGAGACTGAAGGTTATCAAGCACAACATGATGGACCCTTTGTGGGACCCTTATCTGTGAAGCTGTGTGTTTATTTCACTCTCTCTTTCTGCCATCTGGTTTTTGCCACTGTTCAGGCTACATTGTGGAATTGAACTCAGATACTTAGGATTCTGGCCAATGAAAAGATTTTCTTCTTCTATTGCTAAATTCTCTAGAAGGAAACCTTCTTGGCCTCTCATAGCTCAAGTATGAACAGGAAGGTGAAGAGACAGGTCTTACAAATGTGGCATATCCTCGGCTGTGACTGTGTGAATCAGGCGTGGGATCACTTATCAGAGGAAGGGCTGGTAGGGAAGGCAGTCTTAAAAGTTTCTGCCAAAGGCTGAGGATGTAGCTCAAAGCTAGAACAGTTACCTACTATGAGAGAAGCTTGGAGTTAAACCCTAGTACCTCAAAAAATATATGTATGTGTATATGTATTGATGTTCCTAGGCCTGGGATGTAGATCGGCTCTAGTGTTCTTGGACCCTTGGGTTTGATCCCTAGAATTTAACAAAACAAAACAAAACAAACAAACAAACAAAGAAAAATATGAAGTCACCAAAGGCTTCTGGCATGTTCACAGATATATTTTGTTTTCCTCGATGGAAGAGTGGTGGTTTTATTTTATCAATGCCAATCCAGCTTTCTCTAGTAGTACCTTGGACAGCACTTCGTGTATCTATGTGAAAATGAACACAATGGAAATAGAATGTGTGGTGAGATCCGTTGTTATTCTGGTAGTTACTAACTGGACAAAAAACACCTAACAATTTTTACTTTTTAAAGTGATGAACCCAAGCGATTCCTTTTCATTCTCACCTTTTGCTACTGTGCTCAGAGGTAAGAAGACATTTTTCTTGCTAGCTTTTGCCTTTTCTGACTTGGCTTTTTGCAGTCGCTGAGTTTAATTAGCTTCCCAGGTTTAGGAGCCTCTCAAGCCTAAGTGCCTTTTGCCTTTGTCCAAGTGGCGATGTTCTCAGGTGCAACCTGGTTTCTGGTGAGTCTTCACAGCTGAGCTGGCGTGAATGGCTGCTGTGGCAATTCCAGGAGAGTGTTTTAGATTTCCCTGTTTTCACTTTCGGAGTTTATCCCTGAGGCTCTTTAGTAGTGGTAAAGGGAGGACCTGATATCTAATTTTTTTTTCAACAACGGCAAAACTAGGCAATCACAACTGTATATCTCTGTGTTTGTAAATTAAAATCTAGGCCTAGATGTGGTTCCCCAAGCTGGGGTCATTTGTGTCTCCATGCCTCTGGGTCTTGTTCAATTGTTTTTTTCTTTTCCTTACTACTCCAAAGCAACATGTAAGGAAGGGCCTTTCTAACATGTGTTAATGTTTTATACAACACTAGGGACTCACTTGGAAATATGGGGTGGGGAATTCTCTCAGAAGTGCCTGCAGATGTGACGTTGAAGCAGTTCCGAGCCTGCAATTTGCTCATCTCTCTTCTGTTGCACAAGTCATTTTGCCTTCCTCACCTCAGGTTTATTCATCTACAAAACGGGAATGTAAATGCATTTCCACAGATATGTTTGCCAGCTACACTAGAAAGTTTTCAATATGCCGGAGACCACAGGTTGGGTATACAAGCTAGATGTGGTGATGCATGTCTGTAATAACTTAGGAGGCAGAGGCATGAGGGTTAGGAGCTCAAGGCCAGCCTAGGCTCTTTAGCACGAGCCTTTCACAAAAGGAAAAAGAAAAAGAAAAAAGGGCCAGAGATATAGCTTGATGCAAAGGCCCTGGGTTAACTCCATAGTACTACAAAAAATTCTCTTTGTTCTTAAGGATTTAGAAAAATCATACTTATATACAGCATTCAAAAACCCATAATTATATGCTTATTTGTCATATTTTCTATTTATGGTTTTGCATATATATATATTTCATGCTTATATGAACACATACAGCTTATACAACTAAATTTTAAATTAAGAAAAATCCAACTCTACAAGTACTTTTTGTGTGCATTGGGTACCGTGCATGGGGTTGAGTGCTGAGGACACATGTGGAAATGAGACATAGTCCACAGGATCAAGACTTGCCTTATGCAACTTTAATTCTGGGATATTTAGCTCAAGGTTAAAAGCATGACAGGCAGTGAGTCAATATCTACTGATGCTGAAAATCCTGCTTGTTGTTCATTGCTGTGATTAGTGCTGAGGAAGATATTAAAATAACAGCAGGTTCTAAGGAGGTCTTAGTAGATGCCAAGAAATGTGCTTAGCCTGCATTATCCTGTCTGTTTTACTGAGCAGCTAAAATAGAAATTACTGACCCTGTTTTACATATATATCAGGAAAACTGAGGTCCCAAGTAGCAAAGGAGTTTCTCAAGGTTACAGAATTGGGAAGGGATGAACGTCGAGTTTGGACCAAAGCCTGTCTGACTCTAGACTGTGTTCTTGATCACCATGCCCTGTGGTTAATATATCCATCATCTCTTGCCCACTTGTGAGGTGCAAGATGTGTGTGCTTGATATACCTCAGAAGGAGGTGAGGTGGTGTGTACAGTTAGAATGAAAGGGTGCAGGAGCAAAGATCTCAGTTACAGTGGAACAAGCTAGAGGACGGGGGCCATGCTGCTTGAAAGGGCCTTTGGGTGGTGAGTGAATGTTCAGAGACCTCAGCTCAGTATTGTCCATACTACCCAGAGTGCCTTGCAGGCTAAGCAGTGCTTAGTAGCATTTGTATCGTTTTCTGTAACTATATACCCTTCTTTCTTTCCCATGAACCAAATACCTTCAACTATTTGCTTTGAAAACATATTAAGAATCTTAATTTTTTTTTTACTGTGGTTAAATATATATATAACATAAAATTTACCATTTTAACTTTTTCTAAGTGTACAGTTCAGTGGCCATGATTAAGTTCATGTTGTTGTGACACTGTCCATATACAGGCCTGGTCCATCATCCCAGTGGGAACTCTGTGTCTGTTGAACAATAAACCTCCCTTCCCTTCGTCTCTTAGCTGTGCTGACCACTAGTGTACTTCTTGTCTCTACGAATTTGACTAGTTTATGGCACATTGCTGTCCTGTTCTACTTTACTTAACATTTTGAAGTTTTATCCATTGGTAGTATGTGTCAGATTTTCTTTGCCGTTTGAGGCTAGGTAATATTTCATCGTATTTAATTTGTTTGTATTTCATTGTATTGTGTTTTGTTTGTCTGATCATTCACTGACAAGTGCTTGGGCTGCTTCTGCCCTTTAGTTATTATAAAATATGCTGCTATGAATGTGGCTGTGTAAATATTGTTTGGGAGCTTGCCTTCTATTCTTTTGGGTAAATACCCAGAAATGAATTGATAGGTTAAATGATAACTGTATGTTACCTTTTTGAAAAACAACTTAATAGATGTCTGAAAGTTATTTACAAGTAACAGACTCAAATTGCATGTTTTTTGGGGCACTGTGTGATATTTTGGTATATATATATAATACATATATATAAAACATCAATTTATTAAATATGGGAACTTAACATATTCCTCATATCATGTACTGATTTCTTTTGGGAGATGAGAACATTTAAAATACACTTTTTTTAAAGCAAGTCTGAAATTTATAATGCACGATTATTAAGTACTTCACCATGGCTGTGTGGTAGATCTCAAGAACGTACACCTTGTCTCGTTGTGCCCTTTGGCCAGTGTCTCCTTCACATACCCCAGCCCAATCTCTGGTAACCACCTTTCTGCTCACAGCTTCTATGATTTGGACTTCTTTGGATTCCACCTGCAGATTAAGTCTTCTGGTGCTGTCTTTTTTGTCTGGCTTATTTTACTTAGCATAGTGTTCTCCAGATACTAGTGGGTTCTCAAAAATGACAGACTTTTCTTTGTTTAAAGACCAAGTAGTATTCCATTGTGTATAGGTGCCGTATGTTCTTTAATCGTTTTGTTTATTGATTGTACACTTAGTTTGATTCTGTGTCATGTTTATGGTGAATACTGTAGTGAACATGGATGTGCGGTTATCTCTTTGATAAACTGATTTTAGATCCTTTGAGTAACAGCACATGGTTCCATAGGTAATTTATAACATCCAAGTACATGAGACTTTTGGGCGACATTCCAGATCCAAACCACAATAGTATCCAAAGGTGGAATTTCTGCATCATATGGTTGGTTCTACTCAGTGTTTTCAGGCTATCCTACTTTGCATTTTCACCAACATTGTTCAGAGCTTCTGCTTTTCCCACATCCTTGCCAACTCTTTTTTTTTTTTTTTTTTGGTACCAGGAGTTGAACTCAGAGCCTCACACATGTGAGGCAAACATTCTGCCTCGAAACTACAGCCTCAGTCCTTTAAAAGATTTGTTTTCTTTTGATATAGAGTCTTATTAAATTTCCAAGGCTTGCCTCAAACATGTGATCCCCCTGCCTCAGCCCCTG
This sequence comes from Ctenodactylus gundi, assembly GCA_004027205.1. Lineage (NCBI taxonomy): Eukaryota > Metazoa > Chordata > Mammalia > Rodentia > Ctenodactylidae > Ctenodactylus > Ctenodactylus gundi. The sequence continues at coordinate 2,735 of PVKB01008035.1, read as the reverse complement.
ATAGCTGAAATTACAGGTGTGTGTCACTACATCCAGCTTATCTTTTATCTTTTTTATAAAAGCTATCCTAACAGGTGTGAGGTGCTATGTTATTCTGGTCTTGGTTTGCATTTTCTTTATAATGGGTGATACTGAGCATTTAAAAAATATACCTCTTAGCCATTTCTCTTCCTTTATAAAATATCTATTGAAATCCTTTGCCTACTTTAATAAGGTTGTTTTCTTGGTGAATTATTTGATTTCTTTGTATATTTTTGATACTACACTTTTATGTGACTTGATTTGCAAATAATTTCTTGCAGTATACAGGTTCTCTTCATTTTGCTGATCCTAGCTCCTGCTGTGTAAAATGCAATCCTATGTGTTTTCTTTTGCTCCTGTTGCCTGTGCTTTTGAAGCCAAATCCAAAAAACCATTCCCTAGATCAGTGTCTTAGGGCTTCTTCTATATTTTCCTCTAGAAGTTTTTCCTCTAGAAGTTTCAAGGCTTACGTTTAAGATGTTCATACATTCAGAGTTGATTGTTTTGTGTGGTGGGAGATATGAGTACAGTCTCATTATGCTGGGTATGCATATCTAGAGGTCATGACACCATTCATTGAAGAGACTATTCTTCTCCCTTTGCATTTTTTTGGTAGCTTTGTTTAAAAATCAATTAATTGCAAATTGATAGTTTAAATTTTAGTCTTTGTATTCTGATCCATTTGTCAGTGTGTTTATTTTTATGCCAGTGCCATGCTATTTTGATTATTATGGCTCTATAACATATATTTGGAATTGAGTATTGTGTTACCTCCAGTATGTTCCTATCCTCATTTCTTCATGTTCAGAATTGCTTCAGCTGTTCAAGGTCTTTTGTAGTTCCATATTGACTTTAGGATTTTTTTTTGTGTGAAAATGACCTTGGAATTTAACAAGGATTATATTGAATTTGTAGATGGCTTTGAGTAATATAGACACTTCAACAATATTAATTCTTCCAATCCATGAACATAGGATATCTTTGCACTTATTTATAGTTTCAGTTACTCTTAATAGTGTTTCATAGTTTCAGCTATAGGCAATATTTGACCTTTGTTGGTTGAATTTATTCCTAAATATTTTTTTCAGTAGCTGTTAATGTTTTCTAAAAAAAAAATTACCTTTTTGTTGGTTATTAGTGTATAGAAGTGCTACTGATTTTGTGTGGGTGGGTGGGTACTGTGGGTTGAGCCCACAGACATTGCACAGAGCTACATCCCAGTGCTTTTTTTTTTTTTAAATGTTTTTATTTTGAGACAAAGTCACCCTTAGTTGCTAATTTACCCAGGCTTGAAATTGTGATTCTTCTGACTTGAATTTCTAGAGCACTGGGATTGTAGGTGTGCAGTCTGGCTACTATTGATTTTTATGTTTATTTTGTATCCTAAAAGTTTACTCAGTTGTTTATTTGTTCTAACAATTGTTAAGTGGAAATTCAGATTGTTTTCTATAAGATCATGTGATCATCAAATAGAGAGTTTTACTTCTTTATTGTTGAGAGCTTTTGATTTTTTTCCTTTTGTCTAATTCCTTTAGTTGAGACTTGTAACACAGTGTTGGGTAGAAGTGGTGAGAGTGGGCTTTGGGCCTTCTTGCATGATGGCAATGGCTTATACCATAGCTGTGTGTCTATCTCAAGTCTGTAGGTGAGTGACTACATTTATACTGTGCTTTCAGCCAGTGAGCACTAGTGACAATGACCTACAGTGTGTTCCTTCGTACTGCGTGGCATCCACTCATCCCTAGACTCTTTCAGTGTCTGCCTTTCACCCTTGACTTTATTTTCTGGGGAACATTTTGGAACCATGATGGCCAGTAGAAGTAACTATGAAAGTATTGAAAAAAACCCCTAAAGATGAGTATTTTGTTGGCTGCCAAATCCGTATTTAACTTAACCTGAAGTGATCAGGTACATCCAAAAAGCAGGTCAAGGCTGTTGGGGCCCTCAGGGCCCGAGAGCCTTGGCATTGCACACCTTGGCCACGTTCCTTTCCACGAAGAAGCATTTACTGCCTGGAATTTAAGTCAGGTGTTGTTCTGCTTGAAATTTGGATCAGGTGTTGAACCACGGGACTGTTCTAAAGAGGAAGTCCCAAGGTGGGCTGATGGGTCTGGAGAGTTTGTTAGCCTATTAGATTGCTTGTATGCTAATGTTAGCCTATTAGATTGCTTGTATGCTAATGTTAGCCTATTAGATTGCTTGTATGTTAATGTGGGTATGGAAGGGTATTTAAGCTTGGGCTTTGCGGAATAAAGGGAGTCGAGTCAACGTTCCACGATCGAGAGAGTCCGTGTGGTGTCTTTGCCGGTAGAAGACGCCACAAGTGGTGCCGAAACCCAGGAATCTTGGTAAAGTTTGCGGTAGTGCAATGCATCCCGCTTAGCAGGGGGGAGGTCTGCGGTAGAGCAGCGGAGAATAAAGTTTGTGGTATTGCAACGCATCCTGATTAGCGGGGGAGGTATGCAGGTGGAGCAGCGGAGTATTTGCTATTTATAAGATGGGCTCGGAGACGTCGCGTGTCCGCATGGAGGGTGCTTTAAAAGATATCTTGAGGGCTGGGAAAGTACCTCTGAAATCGAAAACAGCCCGGACTGTGCCCTCACTGGAATAGAGGTAAACATTGGGCTAATGAGTGTAAATCAAGACGGGACCATTTGGGTAATCCTTTCAATTTGGATAGTCCTTTCCCTCCGGGAAATGGGAGGAGGGGCCCG
>PVKB01008034.1:0-22537 GCA_004027205.1 Ctenodactylus gundi | reverse complement strand
CCCAGCTCCTCTGCCCCCCACCCCGCATCCCCCCACCCCGCATCCCCCCACCCCCACCCCCATGAGGTGGCTTCTCTTTCCTCATTTCTCGATCCAGGAGTCCACAACACACACCTGAAAGCTCTGTCCTGGGCAGTCCCCAATCTCAACAGCTGATACAATCCCTCCAGGTCAAACCCCAAACCTCCACCCCTTCCTGCCGAGCTCTGCTGCCCGATAACACACGGTTCCAAACACACGAGGCTTTTGGGAGACACTCGAAATCCGGACTATACCACTGATGGAGGCAAAGAAAGGTGTCATCTAGCAAATATCATCAGGCCACCACCTCCTCATCGTCACAGCGAGTGGCTCAGGCCCAGAGCTGCCCTCACAAGAGCTAAGGAAGTCAGGGACGGGCCCAGAACAGCCTAGGGCAGAAGGAAGTCGCAGAGGGCAGGAAAAGTGGTTCGCATCACTCCCGCCAAGCTTGAGGCAGTGCGGGACAGAAAATGGAAATGCTTCCAGCTTGTGACAGAAAAAAGAATCTCCCCTACTTGAAGTGCTGTAACGACACATAATAAATCAGGAAACATGGAGAAGAATTATTTTGCGCTGTATAATTTTACCTTGTATTTCTTGGCTCAATTCAAACAAGCATGAAGCCCTGTAAACTAAGCCGTAACCAATATCCAAGACAGAAAGAAGGTTTTAAATTTGTAATTTTCACTGAAACTAAATTTGGATTTCTCACTTTCCTTAGTATGAATGAAACTGAAAGGAAACTTGATACTGATTACTTTGGCACTTACAGAACCCTACATATCTTCAGCTTTTGAAAAAATAAAATATTTTAATCCAATTTCATACTGATGTATGAGTTGTGATATGAAAATGAGCATGTTAATGAGAAATAACTTTGATTTTTTTCATAAATACAATTCTGAAAACGTGAAGACACTGAAACTAGCATGCATGTGGGGTGAGAAGTACAGCACGTTTACCTGAAGGTCTGAGTGGCCCGGGACTGGGAAAATTATGGGGATATTAGTAAAGTAAGTAAACTCATGTCACTTAGTACAGGCCTTAAGTGACACAGCTAGAAAGACAGGGTTTCCCAGAAGTCGTCACTCATATAAAATGTTAAAACTATATGACGTAACGTAACGTGAGATAGCATGGTTGCTTGGATTGATTTCCCGTGATATTTGGGTTGGTTTGTTTTGTGAGACTTGATCTCGGTCCGTATTCTGAGCTTGTCCTAACTGGACTCAAATTCACCACAATCCTCTCCCCCAACCCTCCTCAGCCTCGCCGTGTGCTGCTCTACTGTGCTGGCTAGTTTTTATGTGGTGCTGAGGAATGAACCCCGGGGCCTTGCGCTTAGCAAGCAAGTGCTCTCACCCCGGGCTACAGCCCCAGCTCTGCTGTGATATCTGAAGCAAAGCCCATTCTAAAAGAAAAATACAGTAGGCATGAAATTTGATGCACAAAATATTTGGAAACTTGCAATATATAGGAAAATTAACACACGGCACTTATTTTAACCTTTTTGAAAGAAATATATGAAAACAATGTAGTACTACTCATCTATAAAGATGGATGGTTTTGAGGATTTTGTACGTAAATAGAGGCAGCTTGAGGCCATCAGGCTCAGTGAAGTGAGTCAGTCAGAGAAGGCTAAATATTGAATGGTTTCTATTACGGGAGAAATGCAGATTATACTCATTTTGTAGAGCTGAATGGGCGGGATGGTGCGTTGTGGATGGAAGAGGATGTGCGAGGGTCGCAGTGTGGGAGAGGGGAAGAGTGGCTCTGATGTGACATACATGCGCATGAAATGCTCAGGTTCAATAATACACACTAACAATAGGCGGGAAAAATGAAAGCGTCACTACGCATTTAGGTGCTCTCTCCCTGCCAACAGACTCTCCGCCACAAGGGGCCCATGAGAACGATGGGACAAGCGAAGGCTGCGGCATGGAAAAGAAAGGCAGAGTGATTCCCAGAAAAAAGTAACATTCTGCCAATTAAGGGAGTACATGGGAGGAAGCAGTCCCCAGAGAGCGACCCTGTTCACACTTAAGAGCAGCTGACATTTGAAGCAAGAACCTCTACTACAAAAATTGAAGTGGTTTTTTTGAGGACTCAAAAAGGTTGATTCTTCTGTAAGTTAGACATCCACCGATGCTCTCATAGCCTCATGCAGAGTCACAAAAGTGAGCTGTCCTTCTTTTTGTCGTACTATTTGATCTAAGGAGCACTCTCAATTTGCAAATCAAGAATAAATTCATAAAAATTGGGATTTGAATATGAAAATGAGCTAGTTAACATAATTTGTGTATTTCACTGGTTATAGAATTAAGTAAAGAGATGAATATGTGTGTATGTATGCATAGTATCAATAGTAACATTAATAATAGGTTTAAGATATTCTTGGAAACTAGAACTAATAGAAATCCAGAAGTATGAGGCCACAGCGTGCGACGATTTTTCCTTCTCAGTAGAGTGACCTGAAGCCCGACTGATGGTGCCAGGCTACGTGCAGATGGAGGAGTCGTGACGTCTACCTAAAATACATCGAGGTTGAGACAGATGAGGAGAGCGTCAGGGCCAATGGTCGTGGAGGGCCGACTTCTTCCTGTTTTATTTTAAATTGAAACATCAAGTTTCATGTTCTGTTTCGTTTTATTTTTATTCCCATTCATGAGCTCTCGCCACTCTCAAGGTCACACTCCATCACACTTGATTTTTTCTTCTTTGCCAGAATAAATATTATTCAAGCAAATTAAGACTCATTTGGGAAAAACAGTTACAGAAAATAAGATCGAGTTATTATAATTTTCCTTTTCCCTTTGTTCCATCAGTGGTGTTTTATTCATTTCATCTCTGTAGGTATGTGCCTGTGATTCACAGGAATTATATTCACTTTGGGGAGCTGGTTTGCGCTCATTTCTCCTTCTAGTTACTGTACTTTTTTTTTTTTCCCTCCTGGCCCTGCTGTCTCTCTACGACCTTGGGTCCCTTCCCGTGACTGCAAAGACTGTCCGTCTCTTCCCCATCAGAGATCTGCTTTTGCAGTAAACATGGAAGAGAATAGGAATTATGATCTGCAGCTATTTGATAAGAGTGTTATGGCAGTGGAACTTGTCACCTTGGCGATTAAATGGAAATTATGAAAAAGCGGTGTGAGAAATCACTTGCTTTGCTAATTAAGTTAACTTCATTTCCATTGTGTGTGTGTGTGTGTGTGTGTGTGTGGTGTGGTGTGTGGTATGGGGAATAAAACCCAGGGCTTTGTGCATGCTACGTTCATTTTTTGCCACTGAATTGTACCTGAAGACCAAAATAATTCTACTACAGTTAAAAGTAGATGTTCACAGGAGCAGGTGGTGAGAGGGTTAGGGTTAGGGTTGGGGTTAGGGTTAGAGCTAGGGCTAGGGCTAGGGTTAGAGTTAGGGCTAGGGATAGGGTTAGGGCTAGGGTTAGGGTCAGGGTTAGGGTTAGGAGTAGGTTTAGGGGGATGTGCAGAGGACATCATTTCACTGAAGCATCATTTACCTCAGTCAGATCACAAACAAATATAAAACTTGGAAGAAAATTACAAAAATTCACAAAGGTAAGTATTAAACAGTGTACAAATGTGAGTGTGTGATCTGATGGAGACGCTTATAACATTTTCTGCTACTTGTGTAAGTTGTGTTGAGAGCCTGCAGATGACACACAGCCACTACTGCCAAATGGGGGAACTGACACACTAGAGGTTAGTTATTTTCCTAAAATGTCGTGCTTTGGGTGTGTACACACATGTGTACATAGGTGTCAAAGTGTGTATTCATTAAATTCATGTATATTACTGAAAATATACATAATAAAATGTATAATATGTATGAAAGTATTAGTTCTAGACGAAGGTCTAAAAGCAGGTACAGAAAGATGATATATGGATTAGACAGACAGACAGACAGGTAGATAGATAGATGATAGACAACTGTAGCTGAAAATCATAACTTCAGTCACCGCCAACCCAATGTGAAGGCTTAAGTCTGAAGTGAATGTCCGCCATAGGGGCAGGGGTGGAGTCTCCAGTGCCGCAGTGTTTGGAATTGGGCATTTGGAAAGCGAGGGCACTGTTACCTCCTCAGCATACTAGCTGTGGTTCTGATTTCATCAATGGATTGATCATAAAATTATAAGTTTTTAAGTTCACTGGCTTTAGGGACGTGACAGAAGTTCAGGAGGTGGGACCTCGTTAGAGGAGGCTTCTCCTTCCTCTTTCCCTCTCTCTCCTTCTCTCTCACTTTCTGGTGTCTTGATTTCTCTCTCTCTCCTCTCACATGCTCCCACCCCGGGGTGAGCACTTGGCCCCACTGTGCCCCCTGCTGTGATGCACCTCCCTCACTACACATCCTGTAAGTGGAACCGGATGATTTTAAGCTAAAGTCACCAAAAATAAAAACTGACAATGTGAGCTGGAATAAATGATTCCTCTTTAAAAGTTCACGCATGAATTCCAAATTCTATAACACAATAGAGCCATGGGGTTTGGGGAATCAATGCACATCTATGCCCACCCCTATTTCAGAGGTTCACCCCTTTTTAGATGATCACTGCTCCTCTTTCTAACCCATCACTCACGCTGGGGCCTTTTTATGCCCTTATTGTGTGGATGTCATAAGGGGAACACCTGCCTATAATCAGTCTTTTGTGTTTGGGCCATCTCACTGAGTATTATTGATTCAAGGGGGCCCATTTTAGTTCCAGAGCTTCATATCTGTCATTCTTTACGTACCTCTCAATGTATTGAAGTCTTAGATTCATTTGAACTTTTGTTATTGTATAATTTTTGATTTGCATGTTTTTAAGTCGTTGCTGCCTTCCTTCTCCCTGGTCAATACTGTTCAAATTATGACTTTCAAATAATGAAACAAAAATTCAGTGGAAAAAAAAGCTACCGTCCTTGAGGATTCTAGCACAGTGATGGAAAGCTGAGTCACTAGAAACTTTCTATCGCTTCCCATGTTAAAATCCTTTAGTTGTATTGAACTTGTGACAGTGATACTCAACGTTCACTGTAATCCAGAGACTCTTTTAACAAAATTCGATGTAATGAATATTTAACCAAACAGGATAGAAATTTTCAGATACTTGACAATATTTCTAATACAAAAATATTATATTCAAAAAGTCTTCCCAATCAATTATGCAATTGTTTGAAGGAAATTTAAGAGGAGGCAAGTAAATTTTTATTTACATATTTTTATGTATTGGAAAATATTAAATTTTAAATAAGTACATTTCCCAAAAAGAAATCACAAATTTACAGAAATAAAACAATCGATTTCTTGCATATGCATGTTTTTGTGACTTAACAGAAATTACTACCTTAGTTGTTTGAAATACAGATTATTTTTTTCTCAAATTGTTTTGGAATTGGTAGTAATCAGAGAAGCCCAAGTACTCGTGAAGGAAACAGAAAGGGGAGGATCTATTCTAGAGAATATCGGAATTTTCTATAATATTGTGGAAACTCAAACAATGTCATTTAATTCTATGATGAATTAAAGAAAGAAATAAACAATGGCCCATGTTAAAGAGTTCACAGAAACACACACTGAATATGTGGATATTCTTGAATAGGAAGAATGTTAGTGCCCAGAGTAGTATAAGGAAATTCATATTTTAATAACTTATTATTCTTAATATAACATAGTATCCTAAAGTAAAAATAAATATGTGGCAAAAGAGAAATGAACACTTAAATGTCAACATAATCACTTCAGTTACTTTGTAGACCTGAATATTAAATTGAACACTGAAAAATCTCTTTAAAAATATGTTCTTTCTTCCCAGCTTAGCGCAAGAAAGGTGTTTTTACTAGATATTTGTAATCCCGTGGGTCATAAGGTGACATTCTACATTAACACAAAAATTTGTAATTTTATGTATACAATACAGTCATATACAATTTAAAAAGAAAATATGCTTACAGACAATAAGATACTGAAATGAGATAACATTTTTGAATGGTTGCCATGGGTTACCACTTCCTGTGGAGGCCACGTCCCATCAGGGTTAGGGTCCATCATGGTACAGGGGCTACATATCTGATCCTATTTGTGAGGCCTAGTGTGGAATCCGAGTTCCTCTACCCAGCTTGGGTCCTTGCCAATCGCGAAGAAGCACGGGGAGCCCTTGGGAACAACCTTGTACCTTGGTTTTCCTCTGCGCCTGCACCAGCTTCTCTCTCTCATCACGCTTCCTGGTGTAGAGTTACTGGAACGTTTCACACAATGGTGGCTTGGTGTCATCCACTCAGAAAGTGAAGACATCGTGGATCACACTGATTATATATGGCAACGAGGAGGATCGTTATAAGGTAGTCACTATGTGCCGAGTCAGTAACAAGGCTAGAACTGCCATGGGGTTTGGGGGGGGGGCAAGGGTATGTCACCATCAGGAGAGGTCCAGAGTGTGTCAGATAAGGCAGTGAATACACATGACATTATGACCTCTCCTGAGGCTGTTTACAGATTGCTTTACTTATCAACAGTGTGTTCTTTCTGTCCTAACGACAGGAAAGTAAAATCTCAGAATAAGTCTTAAAAGAAGAACTTTGGTCTTGGCCACGATGTCTTGGCTGGGACACCAAAGCCAAGCAACGGATAGAAAAATTAGAGGAGTCAGTCAATCTAAAGAGATTCTGGCTGGAAGAATGGCTCAGCAGTTAAAGCGCTTGAGCAAGCGCTAAGCCAAGCGCTAAGTAACCAAGTTCGATTCCCCAGCACCACATAAGCTGGATGTGGTGGTGCCCGCCTATAATCCCAGCACTTAGGAGGCTGAGACAGGAGGATTGCCTTGAGTACAAGGCCAGCCTGGGCTCTGAAGTGAATTCAGGACCAGCCTGGACCACAGAGCGAGACCCTGTCTCAAAAACAACAACAACAACAACAAAAAGCCCCCAAACAAACAAAACCCCCCCAAAATCTAAAGAGATTCTGCATATCAAAGAAAGAAAAAGATAGCAGAGTGACTTTTTAAAGTATGAAGTAGTTGAAATATTTGTAAGCTATAGATTTAATATAAGATTACTTTGGTCAGATTTAAGGAACACTTAAACCTCAGTATCAAAAAAAATTATAAATATACAACAAACTAGAATATACTGTTCTTCAAAAAGTAGAATGCCCATAGGTTTATGAAAGTATGTTCAGCAGCACTGATTATCAGAAAATGCAAATCTAAGCTCTTTGAAGCAAAGGATCAAGAACAAAACTTTATAAATAATAACATCAAGTCAGACTTTGTCCCAGGATCATTTACCATTTTTTTTTATTATGAGGCAAATCATTATGTTGCTGTTTTGAGCCAGCTGGTAATTGGGGCATATTCTCCAAGGAACGTGGTGAGCTCTGTTAACAGTTGAAGAAGTCACTATAAAGAACCCACATTGGCCATGTTCACAGTTCGTCCACACTTGAGTTTGTATTTCCTCAGGTAAGAGAAAATTTCAAATAATAGCAAGTATTTTTAGTGTACTAATGACAGGAAGAAATGGTGAAAAGTATACTGCACTCTGAGACAGACCGTAGCCTAAATATTGATTCTGGAATTATTAACCAAGGAAGCTGCTGTAGGATGAAAACCACGAACACCCACCACTGTTGTAAGCTTTAGGATCACGGTGCCATTTGCCTCTCTTGGAAACTTACGGCATTTCCTGCTCATCATAAAACTCAAGCTATTTGAACTCTTTCAGTTTCTAATCATATTAAAATTAATAGAAATATGTTTACATTAATTTCAAATTGACTACATGATTCAATTTTTAACAGAGTTACTTACATTTAAAACTTTGAATAGCATTTGAATATGTGTTCATTTTGGCCTACTCATAACATTATTACATTTTTTGATATGAAAAAATATCTGTCTAGAAGATTTAACTGGAATATTTATTCAAAGTAAATGTATACCCTTCATAATGCAGAAAGAAGGTTTGTGGAAATTTGCATGCATGCATATTTTTATTTATTTTTACTTTAAATTCTTTTCCCCCATTTTTATTAATGCGTATATGCAATACATAATGGTTACAATGAGCTTGAGTGTTTCGTGCACATATATGTTACACTACTTCACAATCCCTTCCCCTTTCCATTTTGGGCCCTCTCACGCCCCCCTCGTCCCCCTCAACTCCCACCATCGCACCCACTTGGTTCAATACAACGCCTGTGTTCTGGGTTTCCCAGATCAGAGAAAGCATGCAGTATTTCCTATATTTAATCTTCTGCATCTGACTCATTTCACCACTCAAATAACCATTCTTTAGCTCAGCTTCCCATCCCTGGAATGGGCTGCAGGGACCGTATCTTAATGCTTTTCCTCTGGAGGTGGTAGAGCCCTTTTTTGGGATGATTTGCAGAAAATTATTATTTTTTCATCTTAGTACAGCTTTGTTGAAATACTTTAACATGGCCTCAGCCACCAGTCTCCGTAAGAAAAGAACTTTAACAAAGCAACGTATAAGGCTAGAAAATCTGAAAAGGCAAAAGAGAGAAGTGACAATTTAAATTCCTTAGCTAAGTACTAAAAGGTAAATATATATTCAAAAATATGCATATTTTAAAAAACCAAGGGAATTGACAGAATTTTTGTCCTCTAAATAATAATTGAGGTATGGAAAATGGCAGAAGAAAAATAGTAATTCAAAATATCTGTCCTTGAATTTAATCGTCTTAGAATACTCTGTAGAATAAATAAATTCGACACCTCTCATTATAACAAGTTGATAGATTCTATCTTAACATTATTTGCTCAGCAAATATTGTGGGAGTTCTGTAAGATATGTGCAGTCCACGGGTCGGATAGTTCAGAGGTCCCGCATAATTGATGGCAGACAGAAAATCCTGATTCTATTCCAATGCTCTAGACTTCATTCAATACTTCTTATATTATATGAAGTACGGACTATTTTAGACATTTATTTTGTATCTTAATGTGATTTATTATGAAAAGATTCAATAAAATCCATCTATGCATTAACCAGTTGACTTGATATTCAAGAAATATGGCACAAGCTCATTAATAGTCTAAACACTTGGATCCTACGCTTGGCAACCCAGTGAATGTCATGGACATTCAAGCCAGGACCTTGTCGCTATGTGGAAGGTCATGCTCGCTGTCTCTCTCACCTTCTCTTTCACTCTCCCTCTCTCTCTCTCCGTGTGTGTGTGTGTGTGTGTGCGCGCGCTCATATATGTATACTTGCAGTTGGTGCTGTTTAATGAGCTTCATTGTTTCATACCATTATGATCCATCGTTTTGTGCTCGTCTTCCAGTTCTCTGTGATGTTCGACACGAAGAACGTCACTGAGGTCACCATATTCGTGCTGCGGGGCCTCACTGACAAAGCTGACCTTGGCCTCATCTTCTTTTTTCTGTTCTTAGCAATTTACCTTTTTACGCTCTTGGGGAATCTAGGCTTGATCGCGTTGGTCCTTGGGGACTCGCGGCTGCACAACCCCATGTACTATTTTCTGAGTGTCCTATCTTCAGTCGATGCCTGCTACTCCTCCGTTATCACCCCAAATATGTTAGTGGATTTTATGTCAAAGAAGAAGGTCATCTCGCTGCTTGGGTGTGCGGCACAGATGTTTCTCGCTGTCACTTTTGGGACCACAGAATGTTTTCTCCTGGCCGCCATGGCTTACGACCGCTATGTGGCCATCTACAACCCGCTGCTGTACCCGGTGAGCATGACCCCCAGGGTCTACGTGCCGCTCATCCTCGCTTCCTACCTTGGGGGCATTCTGCACGCGCTGGTGCACACGGCGGCCACTTTCAGCCTGTCCTTTTGCCGATCTAAGGTGATCAGCCACATCTTCTGTGACATTCCTCCTCTGCTTGCCATCTCCTGCTCTGACACGCGCGCAAACCAGCTGCTGCTCTTCTACTTAGCAGGCTCCATTGAAATGTCCACTATCCTCGTCGTCCTCGTCTCCTACGGCTTCATTCTCTCTGCTATTCTGAGGATCCGCTCCGCAGACGGGAAACGGAAAGTCTTCTCCACGTGCGGTTCTCACCTCACCGGCGTCTCCATTTTCCACGGCACCGTGCTTTTTATGTACGTGAGGCCGAGTTCCAGCTACGCTTTGGAGCACGACATGATAGTATCGATATTCTACACGATTGCGATCCCCGCGCTGAACCCCCTCATCTACAGCCTGAGGAACAAGGATGTAAAGGAGGCGATGAAAAAAGCGGTTTGGAAAATTGGGTTTTGAAGAAAGTATATTTTTCATGCTCAAAAAACATTGATAAAATTGAGATTTATATTGTGTATTTATCAAGAGTATAATGAATTTTTCAGTTAATGTAATCGTCTCCTTTCTAAACATTTTAAGAAATGTAATATGGATGATCATGTCTTGTATTGTATTAAAATACAAAATTATCTCACCCATTTGCTTTACATAACGTGTATGCTAACATATATATAAAATGTTTCCAAGTAAAATGCTGGTACGCACTTAAAAACAAAACAAAAAACATACACAGAGGCTTTTATCTACATATCTTTAACATATTGTATGTTTTCTTTAATTTCTATTTAATTGTGTTTTATAGGTCCCTGTAGTTGCAGTTATAAAAATTTGGTAGTTATGACTGGCTGTCTTGAAAAAAACACTGTGCAATACGCTAGAAACAAACATGTCTCCCATAATCCCAGAGCATTTTCCCTGGAGTTATCGATACTCAATTCTAAACTGAAGCAATTGTCTTCATTGTGCTCTGCACAGAAATCTACTCATAGCTGGTATTATTGAAATTTCCTGGGTGCGGGGTGCCCTCACTGAGCAGACTGCTGAGTGTGCAGCTCTTGTATTCTACCATCCGTAGCACAGGCTGAAGATCCACTCTTTAACCTGAGTGCATTAGACATTGATACTTCTCAGAATTATATTTAAGATTCAAGAACAATGACAATCATAATTAACTTAACAAAATAGAATTTACAAGCAGACTGGGATCTTCCCAGACCAGAACTCACATGTAGCCTTCTGAGACCCCCACGGGTCTGGCCTTTGCTTCTCTTTTCTTTCTGTCTTTGCCGATCCCTAGAACTCTGCAACCCCCTTCCACGTCGCCTGGACCGCTGCTGTGCTGGCCAGCCCCTCTCCTAGACAATAGCCTTGTCACTGTGTGTACAGATGACATGGTCAAAATACACAGTGCACGCTCACATTTAAAAAAAATTGATTAGAGTCAAGTCACCTTGTCTTCAGTTCTACTCGAAGCGCCCCCCTGCATCGAGGACAGGGATCTCCACCGTCCCTGCCATATTCTGAAGCAGTTCTGGAAATCTGTGTGACTACGGGGTGTGACCAAAGATTCGGTGGGTGCTGCTGCTGCTGTGCCGTCCAACGTGAGGGCAGGTTCGTGAAAACAGAAGGGTGTGTCCTCGCCCACCTCCTTCCCTTCCCAACATCAACGCGATGGTGAAGGTCAACATTTTGAAGCACCTCAACGCGTGGAGCCAGACAAGCCAGTGGAACAGAAGAGTGAGAGAAGACTATGCCTCTTATAGGAATTTTTAAAAATGGAAGCACTCGCCATATTTTTCAAGCTCTCCTTCTATGAACCCACCGGAGCCAGCTCAACTGGCATTGCTTTGCCTCACCACGCTTGACTTCACCGATTACGACAAATAAATAAACCTTGATGAACTTATCTACGTGCTCAAAAGTTGTTCCTATCATTTATTAATCATGTAGAACAACATTCTTAGAACATAGAATACAACCCACGAATATTTTTCTAAAACCTGCTTCGTAAATTCACACAGTACTGTAACAGACAAAAGAAAGCACCCCTATCCCAGTGTGTTCCTACACACATCATAAGAACTGTCCGATTCTCCTGAAAGGTGGTTTCTTGTGGTATCATGATGCCTTCCTTCAGATGCTAAATGCTAAGCTTGGATCATTGATGACATTTATTTTTACCCAGTCATACCGGTGTTGGACATTCCTGTGTATGTGAGAGATTCTGTACATATATGTGTTTTTATCAAGTATGACAAAGTTCTTTAAGATAGATTAAAATTACAAATATTAGTCTTTTATGCATATAGAAGTATAAGCTTTTTAAAATTCATTCATTGTGCTTAAAAAAAGATATAGCCTTGTTGCTTCCAATGTCCTGGCCTTTGTATCCTCCTTCTTGACCTTGTAGGTCTGAGAGTTTTGTCACCTCGCATCAGAAGCATGATGACATGATGAAATATTTATCCCATTGTGACTGGTTGACTCAATTTAGCATCATATTCTCCAGGTTCATTCAGCTATCAAGCTTTAGGACATCATTTTCAAGGCTAATCAATGTGTACTTGTGTTCACACAGCACAATTTATTCATCCAATCATCTGCGAAGGAATATTTAGGTATTTTCCCACTATGGCTTTTTCAAATTACACTTGAATAACATGGGCACTGACACCTCCCAGATTCCTCTGTCTGTTCTTTCAGGCAAAGCCGAGAAGGTGGGTTGTTCATTTATAAATGAATGAAATACCATTTGAAAACAAATTGTCCCTGGTGATTAGCGAACCTCTGAACACTACATTATACATCCAAATGTCTTGGAGACAGCCAATATTTAGCTTGATGTCTCCTGAGAGATTCTTCAAAGTCAAAAATGTAGCAGGGAGTGGCAGTGTGCACCTGTAATCCCAGTACTTTTTTGGGGACTGGACCAAGAGGACCAGAAGTTCGAGGCCATCCTGGGCAGTGTGGCAACCGAGGGAGGCCCAATGTTAAAGTCAAAAATAAGGAAAGAAAAATAGAAAGAAAAGAAAGAAAGAACAAGAGAGAAAGACAGAGAGAGAGAGGGAGAAAGCAAGAGAGAAAGAAAAGAAAAAGAAATGAAGGAAAGCCTGGGGTGTATCTCAGTGTGAAGGCCCTGGGCTTGATTCCCTTTATAGGAAAAAAAAAATATTCCCTCCGATTTAACCGTGTTTCTCATTTTACCTTTGCTAGAACAACATTCTTGAAATTTTACATGTGACTCTCATTAAACAGGGTCCACTCTTCATGGGCGAGCTCTTTCTTTGTATACAAGATTGTTCCAGCTACTCCTTGAGCAGGACGTGAGTTTGCACCATTGCAATTACCACATTGAACCCTACCTCCATTCTGAGGAACGCTGATGCAAAGGGAGCAAAGTTTCTTTGAAAAGGAATGCCTCCTATTCTTACCTTTCCCATAAAAATTACAATGATATACATCAGAGTCAATAGGATGGAAACATGTGTGTTAATTTAGTCATGTAATTATTTCTCTGTGGAGATTTGAAAATAGTTATCATGAGCATTTCTCTCCTTTCCCTGGTTTGTAAATGCAGAGAGACCATGTGAATCCAGTCAAGCCTCATAATCCACATGTTTATCCACATGCACACAGGCTCCATGTGTGCTGAGAGAAACTAATAGGCATAGAAGAAACAGCTCGGGCATTTTTCACTTCTTACTTCTAAATGCGGTGTTGTTTTCCTACTCTCCATCTTAAGTAAATCGCCTAGACGCTCTGAGCTTGCTTTCTGCTGTTGTGACGAGCCACTTGATACAACCTAAATGGGGAAAGGTCTGTTGTGGTTCAAAGCTTCAGCGTAAGGACTGCTAGCTCCACTGCTCAAGGCGAAAGCATCCGGGGAGAGAACAAGGCAGGGGTAAGTTCGCAGTGTCTGGCAGCCAGGAGCGAGGAGGATGAGGCCTCGGGGAGGGTCCGCGTCGGTTTGAGCCTGGCCCCTCTCCCTTTACGCCTCACTGCTCAGTGACACTGTCTGTGTCATCCGAAGCCCCAGTGAGCTGTGTCAGTGGACGACGTGTTCAAGAGATCCAAAATAATGCCTAAATCCATAGATATGTCTTTTGGGAGTGACAAGATTTATTTACTAAGACTTACTAACAGGCATCAGCAGGGAAGCACAGGTACCTTAGTGACCTATATGTCATCCACAACTTAAGGGAGGAAAGGTTTATTTAGCTCACATTGTCAGAAGGTCTCAGCCAGGTCGTGGGCAGCTCGTGATGGTGGAAGCACATGGGGGAGGCAGAGCAGGAGGGGCGTGCACGGCGTGGCAGACCGGAAGCCAAGCGGGGGAGGAAGGGCGGGGCTACCCTCCCAGGGCTTGTCCCTGTAGTCTGCCCCTTCTGGGTCAAGCACGGTGTTCCATCCCTTCCAGCAAGGACCCACCTCTTAATAGCATACGGTTTTATAGGTATCCTACTACCATCAAATACACAGACTGTAGGGGGAACTTCCAGACTGAAATCATAGCAACAGGGCTAGTCGCAGCTTACCGCTGAGGAGGGAGGGTCTGCAACAGACAGGTCCAGGTCCAACATCACTTCCTGGCCAAGCCAACCAAATCCCAAGGAAGGGGTGTGCTCAAGGTCTATAACCCCACTTACTAAAATCAGTGACTCATGCCAGCCAGCTGTGTCAGACAGCGGTCCATTTAGATGAACCGCTCAGCAGTCGCTCTTCTCTGGGTCACTGCAGGAAGGGCGTTCATAGATTAACTGACATCACAGTGACATCATTAGCTTACTTTGTTCCATGGCCAACATTCCAAGGAACACCTGATTTAGCTTATGTGGTCAAGAAGTCAGCTCCAATGCTGTTCAGATGACACTTGTGTGGCCATTCCTGTCCTTGTCCAGCTTCAAAGATTTGGAAAATGAGCTAGGTTGTTACAAGAGCAGGACACTAATCCTTCTCGTTATTTTCCTCAGGCCCAAAACCCACCAAGTTATGATGTCATCAGTGGACTCATCCACATGATAAAGTTCCAACCCTCACCATCCAGTCATTTCCCACAAAGCCCATTAGCTGGCAACCAAGCCTTTGCTACAGCAGCTCAGAGAACGTCTCAGTTCCAAACCACAATAGTCCCATACATAGTTATACATACTATTAGCTATAGCTGATTGATTTGATTCGATATGAGTTAATCCAACGGAAATCCTGTGCTCTGGTAAACGCGGCCATTTTTCATGGACCATTCACACATGATGCCAGTTCAAAGCAATCTCCTCCATTCTTAGCTCTGTACACCAGACTCATCAGAGGACAAAGCTGACACTACACAACGTGTTTCAATTCCTTGATGTCATCACCAGACTCTGGTGAGCAAGATTGCTTTCCTATTTTATTCTGTGATGTATAGACGAGTCAATGATACTCTCATTCCCCACTGATTAGAGAAAGTATATATTAGGATTTTAAATATTATTCTGAAACTCACAAAAGAAAAAGTGCATTTCACAGGTATAATAGGATTGTTGGAGAGGCTTGGCACTTTCCAGAAGGAAGGGTTGAAGTATCATTGTGGATGTTCCTACAGGCCTGGTCCCTGTTCAAATTTTACTCAGCTTCCTGTGGACCTCCATCACCGGGCAGTCCCTCATGGATTCTGCCTTTCCTTGTTGTCCAGGCTGCCGAGCCAAAGAACGGGAAAGAATCCCTGCTACGCTCACGTCTGGTCCTGCTTCCAACATGACTCATGGCATTGCAAAGACACGTCTCCATAATGTAGATTTACGTGTATCTGTGTTATATGTATTCTGCATGTGCCCATGTTCATAGAGCAGCCCAACTAACAATAGCTAAGATGCGGAGGACACCAAAGTACCCATCAACAGACCAGTGGACACATGAATCATGGCATTTGTGCACGATGGAGTAGTGCTCATCTATAAAGACAGGTGTGTGGCTTTTGTAGGTAAATACGTGCCATCATGCTTGAAACCACCATGTTTAGTGAAGTGAGTCAGACGCAGAAGGTTGAAAATGGTTTCTCTAATATCAGAAATCAGATCGCAATCATTTATAGAACTACTTGAGGGGAATAATGGGAACTGGAGTGGGGGGGTCGAAAAGGGAGAGGGGAAGGATTTGTAATTTTGCCATGATATGTATATGCACAAAATACTCCGGATCAATGTAAACTTTATGGATTGCACATATCAGTAAAATGGGGGGAAGTGTAGGTTTACGTGGTCTGCTTTTCCCTCATGTCTTCAGGTTTATTCATTAAATTATTGCTTTGTAAATTCATTTTTCCTGCAATTGTTTTATTAATTACACCAAAAAAATGTAACTCAAGAAAACAAGTTATGTCCAAAGGATCTTTTCCTAAAATATAATCAAGTAATGTAAATAGTACTTCAAAACTGTTGATACGCAGCCTCTCCTGCTACACTACCCCCCGCCCCAATTTCTCTTCCTGTTTTGTGAGCTCTCTCATGTGACATCATATTGCTATTTCACTTACAGGTCCAACTGAGTCAAGGTCATTGATGTCCGTAATTAACCCATATTGAGACAACACAAATTAAGACTAAACTTAAGTTTTTATCTTTAGGTATATGTGTATAAATTATTAAAATGTCATTTTTTAAACACAACTCAAGATTACAAAAATAGTAAAAAAGGTAAATCTTGTTGTTTATAATTTTTTAAATCTATGTCACAGAAATCAGTCATAGGTATTTAAAAAAATAGGTCACACCCAAGGCAAAATAGACATAATTATTCAACAGGTAATGATAATACATGAAAATGAATTATGTTTTTACAGGAAACTGGACAAAGTAAACATGTACAAAGAATATTCTTATGAATAATGGATGTATTTTACTTCAATAATGACTTTAAATTTTACATTAAAATTGTAAAAATATCAAAAATTCTTATTCACTTAAAAAAAGACACAGATTTAGAACTTTTCAAATTCAAATAGTAATTGTAAGGAGATGAAGAAATGAATATATTTCCACAATGTGATGGGGAGAGGGAAGCAGATATTTTGAAAATATATAAATATAATGTACATTTCTAATAAATTTATATCAGAGAATAGAGTCCAGCTAGATGAGTAAACATTGATATAATATCAACAATTAATACAAAAATAAATTTGCAGAATGTGACTTTCACTGGTGTATCATAAAGTTTGTGCATGTACCAACTTTTATCATAATTTAATAAGCAAGTTGTATCATAGCTAACCATTGAAATGTACATATGAGTAACAAATGATAAACTTCAGACCTTTACTGGAGAGAAAATGCATTTGAATCATACTCAAGATCATCCGGATGGAATACACATGCAAAAGGTCTCAATTTGAAAAAAAATTTACTAAAAATTGATTGAGTTATTACTATGAATACATAAAGTCAGTTGTTCTGTGTAGTGCTAATTATGAAAATAAGTTATATTTACACTTAGAATTATAAAAAAGAGTCATATGATCAATATTGGCCAGAATTCCTAGAAATAGTAGAATTAACTTAGATAATCATAGATTTTCAAGTTGGGTAATAAGCAAAGGTACATTTTTGAACATACTATATTAAAACTTTTAGAAATTAAAGTTATCATAAGTAATAAAGTAATTATAAGTAAGTAATATTATTCCATGTTATCGGTACAATTACTTACCAAGAATGTACAAAGATTACATGAATATATGGAATTAGAATTACACTAAAACGCACACAGTACCACACAGGTAAAAATTACATTTTTCTCATGAGAAACTCGCTTTCTGAGGGAAAATTCACATGCTATGGAGGTAATTCTTTCGAGACGGATGACCCAACAGCGATAATTACTGTCACAATGCTGTTTAGGCTCCAGTTCTCTCTGGTTCTACCAGTTAAGGTTGAAATTGGAACAGCAGAGATATAGCCTTTAATTTTCATATTTTTCCAGTTCTTAGATATTTAGTGGGCCTAAAATTTTTCGAAACATTCACTGAACTTCTCCCACCCTATATCATGTACTAAGAACCCTCCTGCGCTCCTCACTTCTCTAACTCCTGGTGATGTTTTCCATCCCTCTTAATTCCTACGCGTGCAAATTATTCATAGCCAAAGGGACGGTCGTGGTGTGGATTCTTAGGATAGTTTCCCTTACACCAGGAACACGCCTTTCCTTTTCAACACACTTTGCAAATCCCTAGCCGCAGCAATCAGGCAAGAGAAAAAAATAAAGGGAATAGGCATTGGATACTAAGGAGTTAAACCACCCTTATTTGCAGATGACATGATTTTCTACATAGAAGTACCAAAAACTCGGTCAAGAAACTCTTCAAACTAATTAACAAATTCAGCCAAATTCAGTGTACGATACAAATTAATACAAAATATAAAGAGAAATCCTCTCCACTAACAAGGAACTCACTGAGACTATCCCATTCTCAGTAGATCCTCAAAAAAATTAAATGCTCAGGGGAAAGCCTAACTAAGAAAGTGAAGGACCTCTACAATGAAAACTACATTATGATGAAAAAAGAAATAGAAGAGGACATTGGAAAATAGTTTTCAGGATGCTTATCGATTGCAGCATACATTAGGACATTATTTCTGTTACGCTTTTGGCTTATTTCGTCATGCCTTACATGAAATCTACACTCCAGTTAATGTGTGCACTGCACCACTGTTGAAAATAACCACATCTTCCAGCACACCTCTGGAACTCGTTTCTCTTGCATAAGTGAGATGTCCACATTAATTATTAATTACCAGTTATATCATTTCTTATTAATCCCTTTCCAATTTCTGATGCTACAACTTTTAAATATACTATTATAGATATCTCCTAATTTAAATGGTTTCATCCGGGTAATGGCTTAGTTTCCCAGAACCATGTTATCCAAGATCTTCTTTTTAACACGTACGGCAGATGGAAATTTCAGGCTAAGTACTATTCCATTGTACGTAAATCGCATTTTATTTAACCAAACGTGCATTACTTAGACCATTTCTACTGCATCGAGGCTAACTCGAGGGATGCTTCAGTGAATACAAGACTACTAAAACATCTTGGCTGTGGTAATATCAACACATTAAGGTAAAACCCAGGAGTGGGTTACCTGGGTCCTATAATAAATGAAGCAAGTCAACGGTGAACGAACACACAGAGCCACTCACTGACAATTAGTGGACAACTCCAGACTTTTCATCACACGATCAAATGCTTCGGGGACGGCCTCCACATCGCTTTCCATGTCCGCGGGGACTGTCTCTACATTTTAAAAATGTCCATAAATTGGCCTCAACCAACCCCTGTTAAGAAACACACGGTGGAATCAGGAGTGAAGGCTTATCGCAGGTAACAAAGGCTGTTGTTTTACGTGGAGTCATGTATGGTTAATATCCACAGAAACGATCACACTTTGCTCTGACTTTGCTGTCTCACGTAAGTGGCCATTTCTATTCTGTTGATACACTCTGCTTTCTGTACACCAGCTTGCCTGCTCAGAGACAGTGGTTCTCGCCTTTTTATTCTGTTTTAACACCTGAATATTTTTCTAATAGGTTGAAGGATGAATCACCTTGAAAACACCAATGTGTATACTCAGAATTTATTTAACTTGTAAGAATGTTGATTTATAGATGATGAATTGCAATAGAGAAAATGAAGAATAAGTAATAAAATCATAAATTGCAAAAAATCACTTGCAATTAACAAAATAGAAAAAACTGTGACTCGGTCTTTTATTTTGATGTTTTTCCAAATAATTATGCGTTTTGTAGACTTAAGCTCTTTTTGTGATCTTCTTAAAATAAGTGAACACTGAAAATTCTGCAATGTACGGGAAACAAGGACCCTTTTGGTCTCTTCATAAGGAAAAGAGAATTTTCCCCTCACACTGACATGCACTTAGGAGGCCATTATTGACAGTTTGATGATAATGATAAATACCCTTCATTTTGCAGTGGAATCTGAATAAATTGTACATGCTGGATTCGAAAAAGATTAGTAAACCAAGAAAAAGCAATTTGAATTGAACTCCAAAACTGGAATAGAAACATCCCTTCTTTGTACAGGAATATCGCTGTCTACTTACCCTGTGCATGTTATTTTGTAGTATTTTGTGATAAGCTAAGATAAAACAGAAATATCTCTCAAAATTGAAAATGTGTCTTATTGTACTTGTTTAAAAGTATTTCTCAAATGTTACGATCTCATACGCTTGAAATTAAGACGTCGGTAGAGTCACATATATGGGAGTGGTAGGAGACCAAGTGGCCACAGCCACATAAGCAGTATTTTCTCACGAAACTTCTATGTCATGAGCTTTCTACGTACGGTGTGAACTTGTATGGGTTTATCTGTCTGTTTGTAGCTCACGTGCACGTGGCTGTCACTGCTACTTGCACTGTGAGGTGCCTTTTCTCCTTTTTTTGTTGTTCAAGGAAAACGATGCTCACAGATTTTACATCAATAACTATTATCTCACCTCCAAATCCCTTTGACCTGCGACTATGCTATTTTCACACCTCTAGACTATTAGAAATACATTTCAGTAGGTGACACTCCCACTCACCTGCACGGTGCACTATATCACGTTGGGCAGAAGTTCTCGTGTCCTGCTGCATGGAGAATTCCAGCACACCCACGAATCCATGTATATGTCGACTTTAGTGTGCACTGTTTTATTTTTGTGATCTCATTGCGTATCTTAGTAAAATATTGCACAATGTGTAATTTCATTAAAATATTTTTACATATTTTCATTTAAAACTGCATCTCACTCAAGATAATTTGTTGTACAAAATCAACATGAATGACTAGTCTTTCTGTGAACGTCCTCAGAATTTTCTGTAAATTTCAATTTCACCATTTTAAAGTACAGTCTATTCATTGCAGATGTGTAAATACACTTCAGTTACACTGACAGTGAGGGCAGCCAGAAGGGAAAGTAATATTTTCAGTAAATTTATATTAAAATGTCATTAATATGTCTATTAATAATAGAAGATAAATAATGAAATATAATAGCATATTGTTAATATTATTAATATTTATCAGTGTTAGTGTTAACATGTATATTTCACCTGCAAGCGTAAGGATTTTATAAGACTACTTTGAGGTTGGCATTTATATGCAGTTCATATTTTTACAATTGAAGTTGAAATTTGTATGAAATGATATTATTGATTCTGATGAATAACCGTCATGGTGTAATTTCTATTATCCAAATAAAATTAGAAAACCTAAAAGAAGAAAAAAAAAACCCTGAGTGTAGCTCAGTGGCAGAGCGCCGGCCTCGTACGCATGAATCCTTGATTCAAAACAAAGTGCCAATTTTTTTTTTAAAAAATGAAATGACACAGTAATTATCCATTTCTCAAAAATGAATATTTCAACAGTGTTTAAGCTCTATTTGTTTTTGTTTTCTCTAAGAATGTCTACATGTATTTGTATTCCTATCTCTATCCTTATCTATATATCAGCATTTCCCAGTCATGGACAATGGATATTGATAAGGACATTGTTTTGATTGGAAATTGGACATAGTACAAAGTTCAGCAGCTTAGCACATACCAGGAGCAGCTCACACCTGAACTGGAACAACTAGCACCTATGCTGGCAGTGAGTGACGTATTTCAGAGAAAATAATGATTCTTACGTGGGAATCACTAACACATCTTCCTCTCTTAACATTAATATATGCAAATGTACTTTTATTGTCAAATATCCATATTGGAAAGTTTATATATATATATCCTTACTGTAGCTTTTCATAGAGTCCCATAATAAGAGTTCCTCAATGTCATTGGAAATTTATTGATGATTGATTTCCTATCAAAACAGATGTTCTGATAAAACTGAATGGAGCCACGAAATCTCACAGCGGTGACTGAATTCATTCTCCTGGGGGTCACCGACCGCCCGGAGCTGCAGGCGCCATTGTTCGGGCTGTTCCTCGTCATCTATGTGACGTCACTGGTGGGCAACCTGGGTATGGTCATCCTCACCGGAGTGGACCTGAAGCTACAAACGCCCATGTACTTTTTTCTCAGAAATCTGGCTGTCACCGACCTTGGCTATTCAACAGCTGTGGGCCCCAAAATGTTGGCAAACTTTGTCGTGGAGTGGAACACAATCTCCTACTACGGTTGTGCTGCACAGCTGGCTTGCTTTCTTTTGTTTATTGGCAGTGAGCTTTTCATTCTGTCTGCCATGTCCTACGACCGCTACGTGGCCATCTGTAACCCTCTGCTCTATCCTGTCATCATGTCACAG
This sequence comes from Ctenodactylus gundi, assembly GCA_004027205.1. Classification (NCBI taxonomy): domain Eukaryota; kingdom Metazoa; phylum Chordata; class Mammalia; order Rodentia; family Ctenodactylidae; genus Ctenodactylus; species Ctenodactylus gundi. The sequence goes on along the minus strand of PVKB01008034.1, from coordinate 452 downwards.
AAAGTGTGCTGGGTGCTCATGGGCGTACCTTACGTCTACTGTACGTTCATGTCCCTCGTAGTCACCACACAGGTGTTCGGTTTGCCCTTCTGTGGCTCCAAGGTCATCAATCACTTCTTCTGTGACTGTGTTCCCCTGCTGTCTTTGCTGTGCTCAAATACACAAAAAGTTGAACTGATAATTATGAGTTTTGCTGCTTTTGATTTGGTTTCCTCTCTCCTGATGGTCCTGGTGTCCTACCTGCTCATCCTGCGGGCCATCCTCAGGATGAAGTCTGCTGAGGGCCGGCGCAAGGCTCTCTCCACCTGCGGGTCCCACCTGACGGTGGTCACGGTGTTCTACGGGACTCTGATATTCATGTACGTGCAGCCCCAGGCCAGTCACTCCATCGACACTGACAAACTGTCTTCCATATTTTACACCCTGGTCATCCCCATGCTGAATCCCTTGAT
>PVKB01008033.1:0-22542 GCA_004027205.1 Ctenodactylus gundi | reverse complement strand
GGGACTCACAGGGAAGGAACTCAAAAGGCAAATAAATGAGTCAAACAACCAGTTGAAACAAGATATTCTCAAAGAAATGCAGTCACTGATCAGTGGCTTAAAGAGGAACTTATTAATCAAACAGTGGTCCTAACTGAGACAAAGCTCACTGACCATACTGAAGCCACAAAGAAAAAGTTGGCTGAGGTAAATAAGGAAATGCAATATATGAAGGAACATTTTGATAGAGAAGTAGAAAATCTGAAAGGTACTCTAGCTGAAATATGAAATATGAAAAATATATGTGAAAGCAGAGGAAAACAACTCAAATATTGTGAAGACAGAATTTTAGACCTTGAAGAAGGGGCTAAGGAAACAAATGCTATAATTAAGTACAATTCCAAAATTAAAAATAAGCAAAGCAGCTGGATACAACAACTGATTGATGATTCAAAGAGAATCAATCTCAGAACTCTGAGTATGGGAGAAACAGCAAATGATAGCACTGAAGGTATGAAGAATTTACTCACTGAAATAGTGCAAGAAAAAAATTTCCTAGTCTAGAAAAAGAAATTTTTAGGTACAAGAAGCCTATAAAATACCAAATAATGTCAACCAGCAATGATACTCTCCACAGCATATCATAATCAAAACTTCAGAAATACTACATAAAAAGACAATATTAAAAGCTGCAAGGGAAAAACAGACATTATTCTACCAAGGCAAACCCATTCAAATTACTGCAGATTTCTCAATGCAAACTTTAAAGGACAGGAGACCCAAGAGTAAAATGTCTGAAGCTTTAAAAGACTGCAAGTGTCAACTCAGGTTATTGTATCCAGCAAAATTATCCCTGAAAATTGAAGAAGTAACAATTTTCATGATCAAGAACCCCTTAAGAAATGTGTGACCACTAGGCCAGCATTGCAGAAAACACTTTAAGGAATCTTTGAGAGAAGCAGAGAGACAATTAGCACCAAAAAAATACTGAGGAAAGAAAACACCTGAAGAAAAAGCATTACCAACAACAACAAAAATATAGATTGTTATTTGAATCATTTGACTGGTATTCTTCTAAAACAATATCAACTATCTCATAAAATCTGTGCATCTTCCCCCATAATTATTTCTAATAATATATAAGTTAGCAAAACATAATTATATTTAACACAGGGAACTGGTATAAAATCTTTAAAACTATGTATGAATTAAGTTAGAAATGGATAGGTAGGTAAAGTGATAAACCAAATCTGGCAAAATGTTAGTAATTAGTGAAATGTGAGTAAATAATTTATGAAAGTTAAATATCTGAAATACCTATGCATGCCACTCTATAGCTTTAAGTGTAATAAATTTACATAATACAGATTTAAGTTCATGTTATGTAGCAATTCAATATAGACTTAAGCTCATTCAATGTAGCATGTCTTTTGAATGTACAAGCATTTACCTTTTAGTACTCAGATAAGGAATATGAAATTTAACTTCTTTCCTTGTCTTTCTCACATTTCCTAGCCTTATGATTTTCATTGTTAATAGTTCTTATGTGGGCTGGTGGTTGAAGTCACGTTAAAGAATCTCAACAAAGATACAGTAAGATGCAGGAAAAAAAAGAACTTTTGGCAAATCACCCCAATATAGGGCTCTGCTGGACCCAGAGGAGAGGCATCATGATATGGCCACTGCAGCCCATTCTAGGGGTGGGAAACTGATCTAATAAGTGGTGATTTGAGTGGTAAAGTGAGTCAGATGCAGACAATTAAATAAGCTAAATATTACATGGCTTCTCTGATTTGGGAAACCCAGAACACAGGCATTCAATAGATCCAAATGAGTGTGATAGTGAAAGTTATGGGGGGATGGGGAGGGCACGAGAGGGCCAAAAATGGGGAAAGAAAGGGATTGTAATACTGATGTAATATATATGTGCGTAAAATACTGAAGCTCACTGTAAACGTTATGTATTATATTAATAAAATGGTGGGGAAAAAACAAACAGAAAAGATAATTGCTAATTCCAGAAAAAAAATACTTTGTAAGAAAGGTCATTAATTCAATGTCAATAGTAAAGTGAACAATATTTAGTCATAATACTTTAAATAATAAATATTAATCAGGGTTTACAGAAATTACATTTGGGAGATGAGTTAAGTCTTCATTAATCACAAGCAAAAAAATAAAACTTTTAAATGATTAAGTTATAGCAATATAAATATATTTCTTAGAACACATACTATCAAGGGAAAACACCAATGGAGCTGGTAGGACAAAAAACAAGGAGCAAATCATTGGGGTTTTTCCCCACATAAATCTTTTTAGCATTATGTTTATGAATATCATCACCTTGATAAATAAATTTTTTAAAGAGGGAGAAAGACCTTGAAGGACAGAAAAATATTTCAGTCCAAAAAAGATTAATTTTCATACATGGTAAGTAGTCCCTCTCTATGTTCCCTTTGCAAAATGACATACAGATATTCATTCTCTAATACAATATATCATGATTACAATGTATTATATGTTGAAATGTACTGATTATTGCTTAATATGTTCATCTTCCTACTAGATAGTGAACTTATAAAGCACATCTTATTCAGCTCTATTTCTTCGTGCAAAGCATAGAACAGGAAATAAATGTTTGTTACCTGAATAACAAAAATATTAAGACCCTATAAAACAGAAGTACAGGATTAAAGGTCTGAGACAAGGCTTTAAAAAGGATCTGGCTAAACTGTCTTGTTTTCAAAGACAGATCAAGTCCCAGGGTTGGAGGAATAGCTCAGCAGTTAAAGCGCTTGCCAGCAAGAGCTAAGTACCTGAGTTTATTCCCCAGTACCACATAAACTAGAAATGGTGGCACACACCTGTGATCCAGCACTCAGGGGGCTGAGGCGGGAGGATTGCCACGAGCCCAAGGCCAGCCTGGGCTACAGGGAGCTCACAACCAGCCTGGACTAAAGAGTAAAATCCTGTATCAAAAAAAAAAAAAAAGAAGGAAAGAAAGAAAAAGAAAAAAAGTCCAAGAAACACTAAGTGAATTATTCTTATCCTACTATGATATGGTGGGATTAAAAACTTATGACACTTTAACTGCTGACCTATGCCTCAAGCCCTGTGGTACACATCTATAATCCCAGCTACTTCAGAGGCTGACACAGGAGGACCACGTTTGAGATCAGCTGAGGCAAATTTAGCAAGACCGTGTTTCTAAATAAAAAATAAAAGAGTTAAGATGTAGCCCAGTGGCACAGTGCTTGCCTAACACGTACAAGCCCATGGGTTCAATCACCAGTACAACCAAAAAAAAAAAAAAAAAAAAAAACCAGAAGAAGAAGTATAGAACCCTTAAGCAAAATAACCCTACAAATAGACCATACAAGAACAATAACTTTGTGACCTACAACATGCCATTTAAGTTTTCTACATATATTTAGGAAAATCTTTAAATACGTAGTTAGTATTAAAGCATTATACTGGTCAAAAAAACAATGATCCCAACAAATGATATACTTTTAATTTTTCTAAAAACTATCCCATGTCCTTTCAGTAAGTCAAAACTTTTTAACTGGAAAAGAATCATATTAAAAAGTAGTATTTTTTTTTCTTTGAGACAAGGTCTCGATGTATACCCCTGGCTGGTCCTGAATTCAATATAAATCTCAGGCTGGCCTTGGGCTCACAGCAATCCTCCTGCCTCAGCCTCCCAACTGCTGGGATTACAGGCATGTGCCACCATACCTGGCTTTATGTGGTGCTGGGGAATTGAACTCAGGGCCTTGTGCTTGTTAGGCAAGCACTTTAACCACTGTGCCATCCCTCCATCCCCTGAACAGTATCTTATTTTATACTTTAATACATTATTTCTCTTATCAGCCTTGTCATAAAAATATTTACCATTTAAGAAACACTCATAAAAGGTTTTATATATATTTAAACAAATTATAAACATTTCTTGCACTTAACACCAATGAGATTGAAAAATAACATTGTTTTAATAATTATATCATCATTTATGTCACAAAATACATGACCTGTTAGCTCTTTAATTGAACAAATATTTACTATATTTATGTTTTAGGTATTACTTTAAGTACTGGGATAAAATAAAGAGCCAGCACACCCAAGACCATCCATCAACAGTGTTCTGCTTTCCCAGGCTCTAGCACTGTAAACACTTCAATACGTGAATGGTCTCCAAATCACAAAATTGTTTTTTCTAACAAAAGAAATTTTCATTTAAAAAATAGTAATAAACCTTGTTACCTACCACTGATGTTAAGGTCATAATCTCCTGCTGTAATCACATTAGCTACTAATCCTTCAGGAGGTTGAGTGCCAGAAACAACATCATTCAAAAGCTTCCGAATGGCTCCAGGCTGAGGCGGCTGGGTGACAATGTTGCTTACTGCTATCTTCAAATTTTTAATTATGTGAAGCTGATTATTAGGATCTCTCATATGAACTTCAAAAAAGAAAAACAGGAGAGAAAACTTGAGATTAACTGTGACGATGTATAATAAATCAAAATTGGGTTAATGGCTTTCAAACAAAAAGATGTTTGAATCAGACACCAGGAATTCCAACTGAACATTCTTCCACAGAACATAATTGAATTTTAACATGTCCTTACATACAAAAAAAACGGCTAGAAATCTCTTAACCACAAGATTGCTTCCTCTCATGTAATGTTCACAATTGCCTCCTGTAGGTCCTTTCCATTCCCCCACATTTTTAGAATTACCAGGAACCAACCACCATCCATACCAAATTTCTAATTCCCATTTCATACTAAGGCTGGTACAGACAGGGTAGGTATCAACACTTACAACCGTAAAGGAAAAGAAAGGGGAACTAAATGTTCTATGTGGACTTCCTCCTCCTTTCCCTAGGCAACTGCCTACACTCTCACCCTCTACTTCACTACCACAGAATCAATGCCCATTCTTGATGCAGGGCACTACTCTCACTGGGGGAGACGAGGCACATGTGGGATAAGGGGTGTGTGTGAACTCTGTACTTTCTGCTCAACTGTGTGGTGAACCTAAAGCTCGACTTAAAGTCTTTAAGCTGGGTATGGTGGTGCAGGCCTGTAATCCAAGCACTCAGTGAGGTTGAGGGCAGGAGGATCAAAAATTAGAGCCAGCCCAGGCAACTTGGTGACTCAGCAAGATACTGCTTCAAAATAAAAAATAAAATGGAGTGCTGATGTAGCACAGAATTCAATCCCTAGTATTATATTCAACCAATGCTTAGATCCTTTCCTCCACTGTGATACCTCCTTTCTCCATCCTACTTCAGTTTATGAGATTTATAACCAGCAGGTTACAGCCTTATAGCAAGGAATAGGTTCTGAAGTGACTAGCAATGCAGTGCTCGGCAGAAAACATAAGCATACTTTCTTCTATAATCAGAAAAGATCATTAGATTCCAAAGCAATATTTGAAGCAGCCCACTATAATGATTAAGGGCACAGCTAATTTAAATTCCAACTCACTACTTAAAAACTGTTATCTTGTACATCTTGTAGATTTTCTGTGCTTCAACTTCCTCATCTATTACATGTGGTTAGTATCTACCCAAAAGGATTATTTTAACGATTTCGGAAAGATGGTTCAGAGTGAAGCACTAAGCACCATGCCGGACAATGGAGGCAATACAACGAGCAGAAGGCACATCATGGTTCAGCATCTAAAATAAGGCAACTTCAGACCCTGGTTTTGGGCACCTACTCATTAAAAAAAGGCAAAATAAAAACTATCTTTCTAAATTTTCTTTGTTCTCTTGGTTGATTTCTGAAGTTTTTTGTTAGTTATTCTTGGAGACAGGGTCTCAACTATGTAGCCCAGGCTGGCCTACACCTCACAGCTATCCTCTGGTCTCAGGCTCTTGAGCACTGGGATTATAGGCATGTGCTACCATATCCAGTTTATGTGGTACTGGAGCATCAAACCCACGGTCTTGTGCTTGCTAGGCAAGCACTTTAACCACTAAGCTACACCCTCAACCCTCTAAACACACACACACATTTTTTAAAAAATACACAAGACCCTAAAATTTTAAAATAGTAGTTGGGCCTGATGGCAAAGGCCTATAATCCTAACACTATGAAGGTTGAGGCAGGAAGACTACGAGTTCAAGTCCAGTCTGAGCAACTGGACTGTGATTCGGGAAGACCTTATCTCAAAATTAAAACTAAAAATAAGCTGGCAATGTTGATCAGTGGGAAGGCCCTGGCCTCCATTCCTAGTACTGCAAAAATGGAATGGTATAAATATGTACATACTTATTGTTAATAATATAGTTGTACAGAAAAATGTACATGCAAATTTCATTCATATTAGTTGTCAAGGATTAATTATAGAAGGATAGAATGAGACCAAGAAGAAAGACTTCAACTCTACCTGTAATTGCTTCCTTTTTAAAGGAAAAGAAAGAAAATATGAGGTTAATATTTATTAGTTTGGGGCAGCAGAGAATTCTGTCTCTTCTAGTCTCTTCATTCTTCTGTAATTCTTACATTTTATAACTTAAGTAAACACATACAGACTTTCCTAATTAAACTTCTCAATTTGTCTAACTATGTAAAAGAAAATCAACAACAAAAAAACCCCACCCCAACAGTACCATGGTACATTTCTGGTATATTTAGGAACATAATCTAGAAGTATTTTCCTTAAAGTTGACCTATAATTTTCAAATAATATAAGCAGTCAAGCATCTTCTAAACCTCTCTGAGGGTACATGTTCAACTCAGTGGCAGACTGCCTGTCCCACAGGAGGCCTAGGGTCTGATCTCAGCACTGCAAGGGAGAAAAAAATAGCTGAATTTTATCTACTTTGGTACTTTAAAGCTATAGAGATTACTTAGTTCCACCGACACTTCCGCGGTAATTAAGAAGAAATTTAACTAAAAGAAATTTAAGAAAATGAAAGGCATTGTCTTTTGAAGATTATTCCTAATCTGCCCATTTTCCTAGTTCACGTAGAAATTATTCACGATTTAAGAATCACATTCTATTCTTTTCAATCCCTTAATCAATTTCAACATAATACATGTACTTTTCAAAAGTGAAAAATAATATTTCAAAAGTTAGTATTTAAGTGAAATTTTTTTTAACTTAAACTACCATTACTACTCTTTGAAACAGATGGCCAGTGGGGATTCTTCAAGAAGTAACAGGAAACTGGAGATGGAATTCAGATGTGGAGTACTTAGGCAGGCCCTGGTAAGATTCCCAGGACCTTGGAAAATAAAGTAGCAGGATACAAAATATGTTCTGAACAATGAACACAAGTCTCAAACACACAGTTAAGCCTAGTAGCCAGGTTTTTTTCTTTGTTTTTTGAAACAGGGTCTCACTATGTAACCTAGATGGGCCCTGAACTCAGTTACACAGCTCAAACTGGCTTCAATTTACAATCCTGCTTCAGCCTCCATGGTACTCTCATTACAGGTGTGAGCCATCATGCCCAACTTATAATCATTTTAATATAATAACACATATTCTTCAAGTTTTGAAAATATGTTTAAGGAATCTAAAATTCATCTCCATTGTCTAATATACCAAGTCTGAACTCCATTTTCAAGGTCCTAACAGGAATAGTACTCAAATTTGTTCTAACAACCCTCTCCAGTATAGCTTTAAACCGTGTTTTTCTACTGAAACCTAAAAATAAGACTCCTGAAAATAGTTGGCACTATATCTGGCAATACCTGATCTCAGTAGTCAAAGAAAGCATTTTATCCTAAATAATAGCACACCTGCAGACCAGAGATGAAATACAGTCCCCTTCTTTTTTTGTCAATATTCCATTCTCTTTGTAAGAAAGTTTCAGCTATGTAATTACTTTGCCTAAAGTAATTCTCCCATGCCTCACTACTCCAGGAAAAGCTACCTTTGAGGAATCCCATAAATGAAACAAAGAGACCTGTTATATGGCAAAGAATCCCAAAATTTATTTACCAGCAAAAAAACAAAACCAAGGAACAATTAAATCCTATCACCAAATTTCTGATGCTATCACAACAGCCCGCACCTTAATCATCTGAAACGTTAAAATTTACATCAACTCCTATCTATGCTCACAAACCACAAATCATTAATCTCCCAAAATGTGATAAGACAGCCTTGCTGAAAAAACTAAGACTTCCATTAAATATGAAATTCAGAACTTCCCTTCCTAGAGTTCAAGGCCCTCTCTTACCATTCTATATACCCTATTAGACAGTTTTCCCACTATTTCCAAGCAGCAGTAATTTACACCTTTTGTCCTTGTTGTATATTCTACACTCCTCCCTCCCTCTTCAACAAGGAATGTCTACCCTTTTCCTTCTCACTGACTCTTGACCTGCCATCAACATCTAGCTCTAATCCCAGCCCTCGGGAGGCTGAGGCAAGAGAAGTGCTGTGAGTCTGAAGCTAGACTGGGCTACAAAGTGAGTTCTGGGTTAGCCTGGACTACAGAATGAGATCCCACAAACTAACTCATCATCCTCCTCCAAATCAGGCATGTTTGAGTAGAAAGAGAACTGTCTTGGGTCACATATAAAATACATAATATAGTTAATGTTCTATATGTAATTGCTAAAATGTCGAAAAACATTTTATTATAACATTTTTTTAAAACCAAGGACAAAGACAAATGATGGACTGCAGGTTCTATACCTTCCCCACTCTTGAAAGGGAAGTGAGAAGTGTACTGACACTTTTTTTGACTTTTCATTTTTTGTTTTTGCCTTTCTTGTTTTAAGACAAGGTCTCTCTCTCTCTCCAGGCTGGCATCCGTGGCAATCCTCCTGCCTCAACCTCTTAGTGCTGGAATTACAGAATTTACCACCATCAGTTACTGAGTTTGTATCTCCGCATATGTAATACAGAAGGCAATAGCCAAATGTGGCTTACTAAACCCTAGAAACTTATCTACTCCATCCTGTGTGTGGTGGCACAGGCTATAATCTCAACACTCTAGGAGGCTGAGAGCAGAAGGATCACAAATTCAGGCCCACCCTGGGCAACTTAGTGACTCCGTGATAATTTATCTCAAAAAATTTTAAAAGGGGGCTGGAAGAATGGCTCTATGATTAAAGCGCTCAAGCGCGAAGCCAAGCGCTAAGTACCAGAGTTCGATTCCCCAGCATCACATAAGCTGGGCATGGTGGTGCATGCCTGTAATCCCAGCACTCGGGAGGCTGAGGCAGGAGAAATTGGCATGAATCCAAGGCCAGCCTGGGCTCCATAGTGAGTTCAGGTCCAGCCTGGGATACAGAACAAGACACTGTCTCAAAAAAAAAAAAAATTTAAAAATAAATTAATAAATAAAAAGGGCTAAGGATGTAGTTGAAAGGCTCTAGCTCCAATCCCCAGAATCACTTCCACCACCAAAAAAAGAAAAAAAAAAAAAAAAACCGTCTACTCCAAGTTGAATCTAAGTGTAAACCAGCAAATGTCAAAAATTTAATAATGAATACCAAAATACCTTATCAATATATATTTTACATTGAGTATGCACTGAAATGGTAAAAATGTGGAAATAATTGGTTTAAGGCATATTATTAACACTAATATCAGCCAGGCCTGATGGTACAGACTATAATTCCAACACTCGAGAACGCTGAGGCAGAGGGACCGCAAGTTAAAGCCCAGCTTGAGCAACTTAGCAACTTGGGAAGACCCTATCTCAAAAAAAAAAAAAAAAAGCATTATAGTCTGGAAGTGTACCTCAAAGGTTTGTTTAATCCTCAGTATTGTTCCCCTCACAAAAAAATAAAAAACCCTGAAAATCTCACCTGGACTGCGTATACAGCTCTGAGGCGGAGAGCCTGCCTACTGAGAGCCTGAGTTAAACTCCCAGCACCAAAAGAAAAGAAAAAAAATCTCATGTCACCTGTTTGCTTGTTTTTATTTTTTTAAATATGGTCATGAAACTCCTTTACATTAAATATGTGGCAAGATCATATTTTGTTTTGTGGTGTTGAGGGAGGAATAGAATATGCAAATGGTGTACCACTGAGTTACATTCTCAACCATGACCGGCACCTTTTTACATTAGGAGTAACTACTTATAAATATTGTAGCAAGGAGATGATTTGATGACTAAGAACACAACATCACTGGATGGAGGAACAGCGCAGCGGTTAAAGAGTTTGTCTAGCAAGCACAAGGCCCTAAGTTCAATTCCCTAGCACCACAGAGAAGTCAGGCATGCCTGTAATCCCAGTAAGTAGGGTGGCAGATGCAGGAGAATTGCCATAAATCCAAGGCTAACCTGGGCTACAAACAGTTCAGGACCAGCCTGGGCTACAGAGCAAGACCCTGCCTCAAAAAAAAAAGTCACCTACTTTTAAATCTTTCTTAGATCTAAGACTGTGCATAAGTTAACATTTCTATTCCTCCATTTCCTAAAATTTAAAATGACCAATAGTAACATTAGGTTCAATGAGGATTAAATAAAAGCTACATAAAACAGGGAAAAGCACACACATCAGATCAACTGCCTTTGGGTTTTTCAAGATTTTAAGAACTGTTCTTTTTGGACAGCTCCCTTTCTCTTTAAGTACAAAAGGCAAACATACCAGAAGTATTTTAAAGAACACCTGTAGCATGATACAAAATTTTTTTTAATGGAGAAGGCACCATAACCAAATAAGCACCACGGATATCCCCTGATGAAGGTTTATTAAGGAACAATTTATTTTACTTTTTGCCATGTTTTTGTAGTAGGATATTGTAGGATTTTTTGCAGGATATACCACAAAGGGGGGGGGGGGTATATCAATACTTGGAGTAATAAAATTTCAAGTATGGTTTAACCCGTATATTTTCCTTAATAAAGTATCTGAAGCTGGAGAGACGACTCCTCAATAACATTTCTTCCAACGATTAAATGCCTATCTGAAAACAGAAAAGGCTTAATTAAGGCTTTTCCACACTAACAAATCTAGAGAACTGTAATTTGCCCTTACTGAGAAAAAGGGGTTAGTATGTATGTAAGTTTTTTCACCTTTCTTAGGCCAAGAACTTTGAGAGGTCAAGCAAAATGCTGGAGACCTCTAAAAATGATTAAATGGCTAAGGCGAAGCTTATACACGGATAAGCCTGAACACTGCCACGGTCAAGATAACTTTGAAAAGTCCAGTTTAACGCTCGGGGTGAGAAGACAGATCTTCACTCTTAGGTGGGTCTGTGTATGAGGCAGCATCTTTCCACTCACTGCAGGTGTTCTGCAGCTGCCTAATTCCCTCCCGGTGGCCTCGGAGAAGTTTCGGTAACCTTCTCGAAGGCTCGTGCGTTTCTTACATAGTTTACTTAAACACTGGGCCTATCCGAGAAGGAAAAGGCCTAGAAGAACTGGAAGGAGGACCACAACGTCTCGACAACCTCACCCCGGGCCCCTCCTCCAGCCGCCCCCGGGGACCCCGCGGGGCCGCAGCCCCCGAACCCTAGCCGCCGGCCCCGGGACCCGAACACCGCCCTGCTCCTCGCCGCCAACTTCCTCCTCCCGGCCGCAGCTCCGCGGCCGCCCGGCTAAACCGGGAGGACACCACGTACCCTCGGAAGTGAGACGAGAGAAGGGCTTAAGCAGCTCCGCGAAGCTGAGATAATTGAGACGAGTAATCCGCTCGGCTTCGTCGCTGCAGAGCGCGGCCACGCAGGGAACGAAGGAGTCCGGGATGAGCTCCTGCACCGACTGCACGCACTGGGCCATGGCCGCGGCGCCCGGTCCCCGGCCCGCCTTCGCAGCAGCCGATCCCGCGGCCGGGCAGGCCGGGCAGGCCGGGCGGGGCTCCGCGCTGGGCGCCCGGAGCCGAGCACAAGGGACAGACGGCGCCGCCTCAGCTCCCGGCGCGCCCGCCCGGCCCCTCCCGGTCACCGCTGCTCCTCCGCGCTCCCCCCGGCGTCCTCGCCCGCCACGCTCATAAGTGGGGTTGCCGGCAACTGCCAGGTGGCTCTCCCAGCGGCAACACCTTGGTCACTGTCTCACCGGAGCCACCATGTTGAGGCCGAACCCTGACCCACCGGCGGTACTACTCCCAGCAGCCCCCGCGCTCGCCCTCACGTGACTCTGTCAAAGAAGGCGGTAGGGACGAGGAAGGGAAACGAGAAGAGGGAAGTGGCGAGCGAAGGAGGCCGATTGGGAAGTGGAAACCGGAAGTAGGCCCTAGGGGCGGGGCAAGGGCGGGGCTATGAGCGCGGCGGGCGGAACCAGGAGAGGTTGATGCGGGATGTTGGGCAGGGTGTCAACGCCGGTTCTAGGCATAGCACAGCCAGGTGTGGCGTGCCGGTGCTGGCTCCGGACGGAGTCGCCCGCTCGCCTTCCTTGTAGGTCTGGCTTGTTTGGCACCTGGAAGCCTCCACCCGGCTAGCATGAGCAACGGATGTGGCTGTAAGCGCTGCTTCCTGCCTCCCGCTCCGCCTTTCTTTTGTCCCCCCACCCGGGAGAAACAAAGGACACCTGCTCGCGGGAGCCCCTGCCGGGGGCCTGGAGGGTTTTCTGGAAACTGCCCGGGACAGATATGTGTCCTTTGAACCAGCCACGCTTTTACAACTGACTGCCACGTATGTGGACTCAAGCAGCGAGCAGAGAAGCGTGCCATTGTTGGTGCCGCAGCGAACACGAGTGTAAGGAGAAACTCCTAAGCTGATGCATTTTTATTATTTGCAGGGAAAGGGTGTGGCTGCAAGCGTCCACGTTGTTCGCGTCAGCGTCTTTTTATTCCTTGCTGGTGTGTTTACTTACGAGTGAGTGGGAGAGGTGCTGGAAGCCGGTATTTATGTACTCTGTGGAATCCTGAACTGGGTTACGTTCCTAGTTTTTATTTTTACAGATGCTCCTGCAACCAAGTAGATGTAATTGAAGTTTCAGCATTGTGTCATTCAGTTGCTTGAAATCTTTCTGGGCTATGTGCCAAAAATATAAGACCAGGAAAAACATAATGCTGTGCCAGTTTGGTGATGCCTTTGAGGTAGGACAGGTTAGAAATAATGTAGGTAGAAAAGAGACAAATCATTTTAAAATTGTGCTTTTAAGAAGATTGCAACTTCAGGACGTTATCAAGTCACTCAGTGACTTGTTTGTTTATGCTTTTCTTCCTGGCCCATTGCTCCCAAAATCTTTTAAAGGTATGTAAAGATGGGGCTAGAGGAATGGCACAGCGGTTAAAGCGCTTACCTAGCAAGACCTAAATATCTTGGTTCGATTCCCCAGCACTATATAAACTGGGCGTGGTGGCGCACGCTGGTAATCCCAGCCCTCATGAGGCTAAGACAGGAGCACTGTCCTAAATCCAAGGCCAGCCTGGGCTACATAGTGAATTCAGGACCAGCCTGGGCTACAGAGGGAGACCTTGTCTCAAAAAAAAAAAAAAAAAAGATAAAATGATACTAAGATAGTATATCAAGTTCATGAATTAGCTGATAAAGGCCAGGAACCTGACAAGTATATTCAGAGAATTCAAAGAATGTTTTTAAGGAAAACACCTTGCCTCATGAACCTTACTGGGTGGAACAATAGAAAACGAGCCATTATCTCTTCTTTTTTTTTTTTTGCCTGTGGGTGGGGCTAAACCCAACCTTCCTTTTTTTTTTTTTTTTTTTTTTGAGACAGGGTCTGGTTCTATAGTCTGGACTGGCCTTGAGCTCACAGCAATCTTGCCTTCAACCTCCCTAGTGCTGGAATTACAAGCATGCAGCACCATGCCCAGCTTATATGCTACTGCTTCCTATAGATTCCCAAATCCCAAAAGTTTTCACCGCTACCCCGAAAAAAATACTATCTCAGGAGTGTCCACACCACACTTTATACATGTGCTTTTAAGATTCACACAGCTCTGTTACCATCTCAAGAGAGCCCACACTTTCTTTGAGTTTGTACTTTTGAATTTTTGTTTAATATTACTTTTACTGAGTAATTCTTAAAATGGCTTTTTTGAAGGAAGTAGGGGAGAGGGGACAGGGCTTGCTCTGTAGTCCAAGCTAGTCCTGAACTCACTATGGAACCCAGGCTTGGTCTCAAACTCATAGCAACCCTCCTGCCTTCCAAGTGCTGGGATTATAGGCATGTGTTACCATGACTGGGTAACCCAAGGCCGTATGCACAAGAGGCAGACTCTCTTACCACTGAGATATGCCTCTAGCCCTCCTGCAAATGCTTTTTCTGTGAAATAAATTTCTGGACCTGTTCTGTGGGCAAAGTGAGCCTGTGTTCCCTTGTTGGTTTCGGGAACCACCTGCATCCTGTCTAGTGACCTCTTGATTAGATGAGGCTTCCCCAACATCAGTAGCTCAAATTGTCCAACTTGATGGTGCTGAAGTCTTTGTCATGGTAAGGGTGTATGGTATGTGCATGCCTGTCTTCTGTAAACTGAGAGGAATGGGCGGTAGAGAAGGACAGTAGATTATAATGACATGACACCTTGACCACAAGTAAGTTTAGAAAAGGAAATGGGTAAGGAGCAGAGCTCAGCAGGTACAGTGCTTGCCTGGCAAGTGCAAGGCCCTAGTTTCAGTTCCTAAGCCCTACATAAGCGGGGCATGGTAAAGGCTGAGGCAGGAGGATTGTCTCAAGAAAATCAGATCTGGAAATTAATTTTTTTAAGACTATGTACTTGTGTACTTCATAGAAATTCTTCGATACTCGAGTATACATGATCCATTTTGCATGCTACTAATCTCAGTGCCTGTTTTGATGTAAGAATCTCATACAGCTGACTGGGACTCAGGTTATAAAGTATAAAATTTTTGCAATAAGGCTCCTAGATGTAAATGTACTGCTTTCTCTAGTGCTCTACTAAAAAGAAAAGTTAAAAAGGCAATTTACTTTTACACTGAAAGTAAAACTAGCTGCATTATACCCTTGGAGAAAGGTTTTCAAGGATAATTTAGCCTAAGTAGAATTTGGAACGGTATAATTCATGTAGCATAAAATTCATCCCTTTAAAATGTACAATCCAGTGGGGTTTTTTTTTAGTATATCCAGAAAATTGCACAACCACTATTACTAACTCTAGGACATTTAATCACTCTAAAAAGAAGCCTAAAGCTGGGCGTGCTGTTGAAAGCCTGTAATCCCAGCACTCCAGAGACTGAGGCAGAAGTATTGCTGAGCGTTCAAGGCCAGCCTGGGTAATATAATGAGTTCAGAAACAGCCCGAATTACAAAACAAGACCCTGCGACAAAAAAGACTAGTACCCATTGCCACTCAGACTCCACTCCTCCTCCCCACCTCCGGCAATCACCAATCTGCCTCATTAATTTACCAATTTTGGGCATTTCATATAAATAGAAGCATCCAATATAGAGTCGGTTATGGCTGAATTCTTTCAAAAATGTTTTGTTTTGGCAATACTGGGGATCAAACACAGAAACTTGTTAATACTCAACAAACATTATGCCTGAACTACGTCCTCAGGAAATTGTTTTCAGAGTTCATCCATGTTGGAGCACTTGAATCAGTACTTCGCTCCTCTTTATGGCTGAACTTAAATAGGTTTTTGTCTTATGGACTGAGTTTTCAGTTTCACATCCATCCCATCTACACACAGTGTTTCCAGTGAGTAACTTCACTGTAAACATTTCTTTCTTTCCTAGCCTGTCCTGCTTTCTTCTTTCTTTTGACAAGGTACTATGTGAACTGTGGAAAGTTTCTCAAAGAGAAGACATTCACAATATCACAGTCACAGACCTGGTATCAAGATTCTTTCAACATCAAAACAAATTAAACTAAGGCTGAGGGAGGAGTCCAGTGATTGAAGCACTTGCCTAGCATGCTCAAGGCCTTGGATTGATTCCCAGCACAGCATGAAGACCAGCTGAGTGTAGTGGTGTAAACCTGTAATCTCGGCACTGGGAAGCTCATTTTTTACCTAGAGGCAGCCAAGCAAAAATGGCCTTCAGTCACCATGCCCACTTCCAAACCGCAGGATCTCCAGATGATGGGCATGCTTTTTGGTCTGGTCTGGGTATTGTTTATTCATGTTCCTGTTACCACTAAGAAGTTTTGATTTATTTTTGTTTTGTTTTGTTTTGTTTTTGAAATAGAGTCTTGTGTAGTTCCTGCAGGTCCTGAACTCACTATCTAGCCCAGCCTGGCCTTCAAAGCTCAGAGTTCAAGGCAATCTTCCTGCCTCCGCCTGGTGTGGCAGATAAATGCCACCATGCCAGCAAATATGCATGCTAGGAAAATGCTTTGCTCTGTAGTTCAGGTTGGTCCTGAAATCGCTGTGTAGCCCAAGCTGGCCTTGAACACACAGCAATCCTCCTGCCTCAGCCTCTCAAGTGCTGGGGTTACAGGCATGTGCCACCATGCCCAGTTTATGTGGTGCTGGGGAATTGAACTCAGGGACTTGACTATTTCTGCAGCCCCACGCAGTGTTATTAAACATTCATGGAATGTTTTATTTCATATGTATGGCATTATCAGTTTCATCTGACTACTGATAGGGCCAAATTAAACAGAAAGGACTGGAGAATGTAACTCAGCGCAAAGGCCAATATTGCAGAATAATAATAATTGACTATATGATGATATCACCACTGCGGATTGCCGTGTTTCAGGCACAGTGCTTATCTGGCATTGTCTGCTACTCCTCTCACAAACCCTAAAAAAGCATGTGTGTCCTCAATTTTCAAAGGTAGAAACTAAAGCAGACAGCAGTTGCTTAACTTGTTCAAAGATAGTGAGGACTGAAGTTAAAAACAGAGCTACCTCAATTTAACCCCAGAGGCTTGAAACTAGGATAAGTGACCTTTGCATGGAAGTTTTCCTGTTTTAAAAGCACCTATGGAAATTTCAGTTTGCTTTAGTATGTAATATTTTAAGCTCTCTGTCACTTGACAAGGTATTTATCGTCCCTGACTTTCACTCTTTGTTTTTGAGACAGGGTCTTGCTCTGTAGTTCACTCTAGCCTCGAACTCAAGGCAGTCCTCCTGCCTCAACTACCTGAGTGCTAGATTACAGGCATATGCCATCACAACTAACTGATTTTTTTTTTTGAGACAGAGTCTCATTCTGTAGTCCAGGCTGGTCCTGAACTCACTGTGTTGCCCAAGTTGGCCTTGAGCTCTCAGCAATCCTCCTGCCTCAAATTCTAAATGCTGGGATTGCAGGTGTGCACCACCATGCCAGACTTAGTTGCCTAATATTTATGTGGAACTGAGAGATCGAACCCAGGGCCATATGCTTGCTAGATAAGTGCTCTACCCACTGAACTGCACCTCCAGCCTCTCACATTCTATCCTTAAAGTTAAAAGAACTGAGCCAGTAGATTTCTGTTCTGTTCTCGCCTCTCCTCCCCTCCCCTCCCCGCCCCTCCCCGCCCCTCCCCGCCCCTCCCTCCTCTCCCGTCCCCTCCACTCCCCTCCCCGCCCCTCCCCTCCCCTCTCCTTTCTTCTCCTCTCTTTTTTGAGGTAATCGCTCCATAATCCAGGCTGCTCCTGAACACACTCTGCAGTCCAGGTTGACCTGTTTCTTTTATTCATTTGGAATATCAAAATGAGTCATTCTTTCAACCGTTACTAAAGGCCACCAGCAGGTGGTACTATTGAGTATCATAAAAACAGAAAAAAACGAATTCTCGAGCACATAGTTGTCTCAGGGCATTGGAAATTAATTAGGGCGTTGGTGGTTTATTAGGGCATTAGAAGTTAAATGATGCCCTGAAAATACAGACAGATTCAAACTTTAGTAAGCTCAAATATTCTGTGGTGTGCTACTGTAAAACACTTTTGTAAAAGTAAGGTTTAAAACAGAATTCTTCGGCTGTGAATGTAGCTCAGTGCTAGGGTGTGTTCTGAGATGTGCAAACCCTAGGTCTGGTCCCCAGGACAATAAATAAACAAACAAACTTCTGAGGACCTAGTGGTATAGATCAATGGGAAGTGTCTGTTTAGTACATATATAACATTAGGTTCAGTTCTCAATAAGCCCCCCGCAAAAGTATAGAGAAAAATATAGATAAGATATAGAATATTAAAGTAAAAAGTATATACATATAGGAAAAAAGTACAGAATTGTCTATACTTTTTTAGGGGGGTTGTTGTTTCTCTAAGCAGTAAGTACTGAGGATTGAACTCAGAGCCTCATGAATACTAGGTAAACATTCTACCACTGAGCTAACCCTAGCCCTGGCCCACACTTTTTATTCTAAATACTGCACTGGATGTTATGACACAAGCAGCGATAAGGACAGTGTGGCTGGGTCCCAGTAGCTCAGGCCTATAAGCAAAGCACCCTGGGAGGCTGAGGCAGGAGGATCGTAAATTGGAGCCCAGCTTGATAAAATAAGAATGGGCTGGGAATGTAGCTCAGTATGAAAGCCCTTGGCTTCATCCCCAGTAACACAAGAGAGGAGGATAAAGGAGGAAGAAGAAGGTATGAGAGTGGCATAGAGTAGATGAAACAGACCGAAGGAACAGAACTAAGTAACAGATAATAAGCCCTCACACTCACATTTAGGGGTTTTTTGTTTGTTTTGAAGCAGGGTCTCTCTCTAGTCCATGCTGCTCCTGAACTCACTATGTAGCCCAGGCTGGCCTTGAGCTCATGACAATCCTCCTGCCTCAGCCTCCCAAGTACTGGGATTGCAGGCTACACTACCACACAACCAACTAATTTTTTATTCTTTTATTAACATGATTTGCAATGCATAATAATAACAATCAGCTTGAGAAATCGGTGGGTTTTAAACTTTTTGCCATTATTTTACTTACATGTCACATCTTGATCATTTTTAAATTTCAAATTGTCGCCCCTTTCCCCTTACCACTCCCTTCTCCTTCCCACATCTCCTTTCCCTTTTCACAAAGTCTATCTTCCTATTTGTCTCCATCTTTCCTTTACTTTTGTTAGTGGTTTTATCACCGCTGGTCTTGCCTGATCTCCAGGTTCAGGAACTCTCGGTATGATTAAGAACAATCTATTGTAGTTCACTGAAGATTTCAAAGCAAGAAGAGGTTTATTGAGATAGTAAAGCTATGGAGGAGAGGTCAAGAAGGGGTCTTGAGTCAGGGTCGCATGAGGGAGAAGGACTAGAGCCCTTTATGAAGCTTTTGCTTAGGTGGTTCCAGGCATCTCCTGTGGTGTGGGTTGCAGAACAAGGCAAGCCTACTAATTACCCTAGCATGTCCGTGAGATGCCAGGAGGGAGCTACAGCTAGCTCACCTGCATTTCATTTATTTTTCCCCTGCAGACACTGGGATCTTGACTCCATCTTGATTCCATCTCTGCCTCTCCATTACTTCCTCTCCCCACTATGGCCACTGGAATGACCTGCCTTATTCTTGCCTATCTATTCTAACCTATTCTCCTAGAGAGGGGAGGCACCAATTTAACTGGCTTCTTCATGCTGAGAATCAGTGATACTGTCGTCAGGGGTTTCCTGCAGAGGCTGTCTGTCCAGTGGTTCACAGTAGAAGGGTTCATACGGGGTTTCATCCATAGAGCCCTCTGTAGACTAATGGCTTCAATTCTGTTAGAAATGAATCAAGACAGAGGATTGGGTATACATGGCTCAAAGGCTAACACCAGGTTGACCATTAACATTGGCCCTGTGAATAATAACAGTCAGGTGGAGAGTGTGGGGAAACCATCCTTTGATTTATTCAAAAACTTGGGCTACCAGGCTCAGAGTAATAGCCAGGTCAGGTGACCATTTAGTGTTTTGGAAGATGACCTGAGTCCAAGTTTCTACCTGTTGGGAGGTGTTAATGTAAGGGCAGCAGGGTCCATGAAGGACTGTGACCCATCTACGAGAGAAACCTCTCTAGAGGGTGTCACCACCAAGACAGCCTATCTCTGCTGCAAGGGCATTCCCCCCATCTTGGAGTCTTAGAACCTTGGAAAGGATGAGAACCCAAATGCTAGCCGCCTTTCATGTCCCTGTCATTGCTAATTACCTTTCCTTAACCATGCACAGGTGAAGGGAGCTGACAAAGATTCCTAGTCCCTACACTTGGTCCCCAATAGTTTTTCCTATAACCTTTGGATCCCTCTTTAATCCAGTTGTTAAAAGCATTCAACTGCTACTGTAGTTCACAAAGGAAAGGACCCACTGCCTTTCTTAGCCTTCTGCTTGTGAGGAAGGAGCATATGGGAAAAGGTTCTCTGTTATCCTGAGGGTTGCAGGGTAAAGATTTGGGAAAAACAGTCCAATGGGACCCAAGATCAGGTGTTCCACTACAATACCAGCTGGGTGGGTCCTCTGGCTCTCTCCTGGCCATAAAGGAAGTCATGTGACACCCAACAGAATAACTAGAATAACTAGATTTGTCCTTTTTCTGATCCTTTAAATGGCTCATACTAATGGATTAGGTGGGTAGAAAAGGAGGTGGAAAGCAAAATCAGGCCGGTGGGTATGCCTGCTGGAGGGAGGAAGTAAGGACGCAGAGTATCCCACAGAGGGAAACAGAACAGTAGGCGGTCTGGTGACAGAACAACGGAGAAACCGAATGACCTCTGGGGAGAGAGCATCATCCCAGAGTTCAATTAAAAAGGCCTGCCACTTCCATCTGGGGCAAAAATCTTTCCTACTCATGCCAGGTTCTCTGGGCTTCTCTTGGCAGTAGGCTGACTACCATAAACTCATAGCCAGGAGCCTGGTGGGGGAGGGGGTTCCCCATTTCTGCAACTTACCTGCATGTGAAGCCAGAGCCACTTCCTCACCTATACTCACATGTGGGGCAGAGCCCAGGAGATTTGACCATAGCTAAACCTTGGCTGGGGGTTCTCCCAGATAACAGGGTTATGGAGGGTGGATTCATGGTCACATCTCTGCCCACTGCCACTGGTTAGGTTAAGGATATGGACCTTGTTGGTAGTCTTCCAAATTCTTAATGGGCCTCCAAAATGTTACCACTGGTGTTCTCTTATGTCCAAGTTCAGACTAATGAGTCAGAGATCACAGAAGATCTCAAAGCAAGAAGAGGTTTACTGAGAAAGTAAAGCTTTTAAAGAGAGGTCAAGAGGGGGTCTTGAGTGAGGATCCTGCAAGATGAAAGGATTAGAACCCTTTATAAAGCTTTTGCTCAGGTGATTTCTGGTGGTCTCCTTCAGTGGAGGTTGTAGAACAGTGCAAGCCTACTAACCACCTTAGGGCATCCAGGAGAAACCAGGAAGAGAGAAATTGCCTGTCTTAGCTACTTCTCTTTTGTTGCTTCCCAGAGGGGCCAAGATCCCTTAACTGGGATCTTGACTCCACCTTGATTCTCTCTCTGTCCCTGTGGCCACTGAAACCACCTGCCTTAGTGCTGTCTATCAGTCCTAACCTATTTTTCTATCAGTTTGTGTCTTAGTCACTTTTTTTTTTTTGAGGCAGGGTCTCCCTTTGTAGCCCAGGCTAGTCCTGAACTCCCTGGTGTAGCCCAGGCTGGCCCTGGACCCAGGACAATCTGCCTGCCTCAGCTTCCCACGTTCTGGGACTACAGGCGTGTGCCACCACGCCCAGCTTTCGGTGGTGCTGAGGAATCTCAGGACTTTGCGCTTGCAAGGCAAGCGCTCTAACTGCTGTACCATTCCTCCAGCCCCTTAGTGACTTTTTCAGTGCTGTGACAAACTATCTGAAATCCACAATTTAGTTGAGGAAAGACCTATTTTAGCTCACAGTTTCAGTCTGTTCATTGGCAGCGGGCCATGGTCAGGGCACAGGGCAGAGGAGCTCTTTGTGTCATCACAGGCAAGAGGTGGAGTCAGGCAAGAAAGGGGAAAGTAGTACATAACCCTCCCATCCTGTCCCAGTGGTTTGCCCTGTGCTGGCCAAGCCTCAGTGTTTTGCCCTTCCTAGGTTAAGACCCAGTCACCTGCCCTTTCCAGTCAGACCCCACTTCCCAACAATACACAGTTCCTCAGGTGTCCCACCACATCCAAACACCGAGGCTTTTAAGTGACACTCCAGTTCCAAACATAACAGTCTGGTTTTCTCATATTAGAGAAACCATGGGATCGTTAACCTTCTGTGTTGGATTGATTTTGCCGAGCATAGTGGTCTCAAGGTACACCTATTCTCCAACCAATAACTCAAATTTATATTTCTTCATGGCAGAGTAGTACTGCATTGTGTAAACATACCACATCTTTATCCACTCATCTGTTGATGGACATATTGACTGCTTCCAAGGTGTGTAGCTAGTGTAAGTCATGCTGCTATAAACTCGGGTATACATGTATCACTCTTGTGTGATGACTTCACCATAGAATATGTTCCAGAAGATTACAGAAGAGGTATAGCTGGGTCAAATGGGGTATCTATATTTAGCTTTTTAAGGAGTTTCAATATTGTTTTCCAGAGTGGTTGTACTCATTTTGAATCTCACCAAAAATGTAGAGTTTCCTTCTCCCCCACAAGCTTATCAGCATTTTTTTTTTTTTTTTGAGTTTCTAATCCCACCCATTCTTGCTGGAGTTAGAGGAACTTCAGTGTTCCTTTGATTTGCATTTCTCTAATGGCTAAAGATACTGAGCATTTTGTCATGTATTTATTGGCCATTCAGACTACTCCTTCAGAGAACTGTCTGTTCATTTCAGTTACCCATGTTCTGATCTGGCTCTTTAAATTTGGGGGGGGGGGGGG
>PVKB01008032.1:0-22575 GCA_004027205.1 Ctenodactylus gundi | reverse complement strand
CAGCTGACTTTTCAGGGCAGCTTATTGCGCTGGAAGATGCTAAGTGCTCATGAGAACACTGTAGACTTTGGAACTAGGCACTCCGAGGTTCAGGTCTGAGCTTTGCTTCTTCCTAGGTTGTGTGAACCAGGTGAGGGACTTCATCGGTCCGAGTCTCAGCAGGAGTGAGCAAGGCTCAGAGGTGCAGGGGCCTTGGGCTGCCAGGCCCCAAGCTATTGGTGATGCTCCAGAGCTGCTGCTGAGGCTTGTTGTGGTGACACAGAAAGGGTGAGCTCAGATCTGATGGGTGCGGGGCAGTGGGCTTGGGATGTACTGAAAGTGATGGTGGCCAGGAGCGGAAATGCTGCTTGAGGAGTGTGGATTCCTTCCGGGGCCTTTCTTCTCGGGGTTTCCTTGTGGGCCTCATTAAGCTCTCGTCCTTCTTTCCTCACGCTGTCCCTCTCTTCCCACACTTGCTTGGATGTGCACCTCTGCTGAGCAGAGAAAGCACTTGGCTTCTCCAGTCAATTAGATTGGGTGTCCTGTCACCACGTCTTCTTCCCATGTTTCTGTTGTTCAGGGACTTCACTTTAAAGGCCTAGCCAAGAGGTTTCTTTGAATGTTTCTGAGGGTGTAGCAGGGAGCCCAAATTCCACTGAGTTCTGTGCTGGAAGTAGGCAACAAGGAAGGACCCAACAGTCCGATGGCCTCTGAGGTGTCTTATTCCCCCAAACCCCTGAAGGAAAGCTCTACCGCCTGTCGTGGCTTCCCTCCCACCAAGGGCAGAGCTCTCTACCCTTGGAGGTATTGTCACTACACCTGAACTGCTCAGGGGGTCAGCAACCTTTCTCTCCTTTCCAAAACAGTCTATTCCAGTTTCTTCCTAGGAGTGATGCCAAAGTCCTGATGCACTCTTCTGAGCTTTTTTTAAATTTTTCCCACTTTATACGTATATATGTAATACATTATATTTACATTGATATTGAGTACTTTGCGCATATATATATATATATATATATATATATATATATATATATATATTGCAGCAAAATTACAAATCTTTCCCCTCTTCCTTTTTGACCCTTCCACCTCCTGTCCCTCACCACCAGTTCCCATTATTTCCCTCAATTAGTTCTATGAAATGATTGTGATGTGGGTTTCTCATATGAGAGAAACCATTCGATATTTCACCTTCTGCTTCTGACTTACTTCACTAAGCACAATGGTCTCAAGTTGCATCCATTTACCTACAAAAGCTTAAAACCTATCTGTCTTCATAGATGAGTAGTATTGCGTACGAACACCACAATTTATGTATCTGTTGGTCTGTTGATGGGTATTTTGGTGTCTTCCACATTTTAGCTATTTTTACTTGTGCTTCTAGGAACATGGGTGTACATGTATCTCTGTTATATGATGGTTTTAACTCTTTTGGGAAAATTCCCAGAAGAGATACTGCTGACAAGAGATTTTTATTTCCAATCTTGAAAAACTTCCATACTGCTTTCCATAGCCATTGTACCAGTTTATATTCCTATCAAGAGTGCAAGAGGGTTCCTGTATCTCCACATTGTCGCCAGCACAGCTATTTCAGTTCTTGATATACACCATTCTCTGTGGAGTTAGATGATATCTTAGTGATGTTTTGATTTGCATTTCTCTAATGGCTAAGGATGTTGAACACCTTTTCATGCATTTATTGGCCACTTGAACATCTTCATCGGGAACTGCCTATTCACTTCCTTTGCCCATTTTTCAGTTGGATATTTAATTTTGAGGGGCTTATTTTTCTTCAGACCCCAGTATACTGTGGTTATGAGGCCCCTATCTGAGGTATAGGTAGTGAAATTTTTTTCCCTTTCTGTCGGTTCTCTTTTTACACTGTTGATAATTTCCTTTGCCATGCAGGAACTTCTTTTACTATTCACAGTTCAGTCTCAGGCTCTTTTTTAAAATGGCTCCTACTTACATCATTGCTCTCCTATCCTGAACAGAGGTTCCGGGCTCCAGGCAAGCTTCCCTCCATATACTGAGGATGTTTGCAACTGGCCAGGGGTGGCTTCCTGAACTCCTGAACTGCTGTTTACCCCCACTTCTGATGTGTT
This sequence comes from Ctenodactylus gundi, assembly GCA_004027205.1. Lineage (NCBI taxonomy): Eukaryota > Metazoa > Chordata > Mammalia > Rodentia > Ctenodactylidae > Ctenodactylus > Ctenodactylus gundi. The sequence continues at coordinate 20,491 of PVKB01008032.1, read as the reverse complement.
TTCAGGGTTTCTAACCTATCTGTGGCTTCTTTCGATTGTTGGGGTGCTCCTCCTTTTCCTAGCTACACTGAATACATCATTTTTGATTACATTCTCAACTTTTTAAGTAGGTTCATGAGGAGACAATTTGCAGCTCTGTTACTTGGCCACCTTATTGACTAGAAGATCTCACTTGATTTTGCTGCTGTATGTCTATTAATTCAGTTTAGTCATGAAGCTTTTTATCCACCATATCACAGATTTGGCTCTAATTGATTATTTGCTGCTAAGCTGAGGCTCTGCAGCCCCATTTCTCTGCAAATGAGTCTTCAGTGTCCATTCTCTTCTGTAAATATTATTTTCCTCTTTGAATTCATCTCTTAGTTTCAGTCCATCAAATCTTGATCTGTCAGTATGTGGTGGAATCCTGACTTCATCATCCAACATGTGAGTTCCTCTCTTACATCTTTGTATCATTTGGAAATGTAACCGTTTTGCCTAATATAACTGTATCCTCACCATTGACAAACATAAACAAGATAAAATAGTGAAGAGTACAGGGTACTAGAAGAGAAATATCCCTTCCCCTCCCCCATGCACTGAAATTAGCAGGTCTTTGAACATAATTAAATGCCCAGTTATAAATCGGCCTGTTAATCATCCAACCTATGTTTCTGCCTGTTGACTATGAGAACTATATAAAATGTCTTGTCAGATGTCTTGTTGGAAGTCCCACTTTTCATGCCTCCAGGCTGTAACAACAGTACAATAATCTAATCATAAAAGAAATTAGAGCTGGTTCAACATCACTAGTTCTTGCTGAACCTACTGTGGCTCCCGGCAATCCCAGCTTCCTTTTCCACTGCCACACAAGCCATCTGTTTGATAATTCAGCCTGAGATTGCACCATTCACTACTGTCAAGTTCACTCCCTAATAGCTTCTAAAACAAACTTCTCTCTCTTGAAAACAATCTCAAAGTCTGCCTATAGTCAGTCTTCAGTTTCCTTTCCTTTTTCTACTTAAATAATATTTAAAGAATGCCTATCAGTGCCTCTCTGTAAGAAATTTGGCATATAGAAAGAAGTAGCAGATGGAGCTGTTATTCTTGTGGAGTTCAAATGAAGATTGCTGACAATTGCATTTCAATCAAAAAAACACAACATGGGAGATTCAGTGTGTGATTTGCCAGGTTTATCTTTGGAGAAAATCAGAGAGCTGAGCTGGTGACTTTGCTGCATGCTCTGAGGGTCCACCCTGTTTCACTCTTACTCCCCATCCCTACTCATGCACACCAAGAAATTTCTCTCTCTTCTGTTACCATTCTGAAAAATATATATATAAAACAATAAGACAATGGTCAGCAACTGCTGAGTTGTAGTGTTTACTGGGACAAACCTCAAAAGATTTTTGTTCCCTGTTTTAGAAAACTATTTGCTAAAGTCAGCCATTACAATATAAATGAGCAGCATATGGCTAAAGGAGCTATCCAGTGTGGATCAAAAACACACCAGAAACTCATACATTAGCCAAAACTTCATCTTCAAGCCCAGCTAATAGCCAGTATAAATGACAATGTCCTCACTAAACCAGATGTGACTATTGACCCTCATGATCCCAAAGCCAGCCTGGCCACAGCATGTTGGAGATCACCTACTTTGCCCCTGCTGGAGGGCTCCTGCACTCCTCCTCAGAGCCTGTCTCCCCGCAGCAGGAACGCTGCAGCCTGGTACTCAGCACAGGCCTCACAGCCTTGTTGTTGCTGCACTTCTGCACCTCTGTCATCCCTGTAGGGATGTGCCTGGACCAGTATGCCAGGATGAAAAGCCAGGATACGGCCATGTCATTTCAATTTCCTCCTGCTTACACCATGCTGTACCAGCCAAAGCCCACATGACCTTAGATATGTGAGTGAGCCTGACCATACCCCAGAGAGCCACCCAGCCTGCCCCTCCTGAATCACAGCATATGAACATCTTTTTTTTCGGTACATGGCATTATTTCTTCTATATGCCGTTCTTTTGGTCATGCTAAAAATATAAGGAGGATAAAGGAAAGGGAGAGAAAAGGAGAATTTCAGTGTTAAGCTTACTAAGAAATTTGACACATTGGTGGTATATGTTCTTGACTTTTGACATATGCTTCTTGTTGCAAAGGTTTCTCATGGCATAGATATGGAAAGGGAAAACACTGACCTGGCCAAGTGTCATAGATATCTTGAGGAAGAGCAGGTGTCAGCCATAGAGACAGGAGGAGAATTAAAAGTAATATCTCCACACCCCATGCAGCAATCAGCACCATAGATTTTATGCATGAAAATCCCAAAAGATTTGTCAGGTTAATTTTTATCTAAGCCTGGACACCAGAGCTCCTTTCTGTGAACCCAGGCTGACTTGCTGCCTTCACACCAACACTGGGCCATGACTTCCTTCCCTTCATTCTACCTTTCCCCATAGCAAGATCATTCTCCCTAGTAGACAACTCAGAATTCAAACAGCAATCAAGGAGTTGTGCTTTCTCTCTCATCTATTAAAATCTCCCATCAGCAGTCTTTCCTTGTTCATCTATTTTTTCCCAAATGAAAATGAAAATCTCTTTTTAGTTCTCTTCAGTGTTCCCCAAATGTTGGCTCTTTTGAGTAGCCATAGAGTGAAATAGCTAAGAACACAGGCTCTGGAGCTGGGTTGCACACGTTTGTGTCCCAGATCTGCCAAACAGGAACCACATGATCTTGGGTAATCTTCCTAACCTCTCAGAACTTCAATTTTTCTTTCAATAATGGGAGAAATGGTCACTCCTATATCAGAGTATTAATGAAAATATAAGTGACTATTTAGCAGGTTCTGACACATACCCAGCACCCAATGCCTAGCAGCTAACAGGATTTATTTTTTTTTTAACTTGGGGCTATTCTTTTGAGTTGAGAGATCAATGGAGTTTTTAAAAATCCTTTGTCATTTTCTTCCTGCTGATGATATGTCTTCTTAATAACTGAACTTTTCAGAGCATTTCACAGGTAAATATGAGGCTGCTAGTCAGCATCTCCCCTTAATATTTATTAGAATCACTCTGTACCAATCCCTACGGAAAGACTTGGATCACAGCTGAACTTTGCACTACCAGACAAAAGAACCCTACACCAGCAATAGCCTAGCCACAGAATTATGAATTCTGTGAGAGAAAATTTGACAACTACTACCACCATCTGCCTGCTTCCTGGCCCCAGCTCTCTCCCTCACGCAGGTCCACGTTTCATCCAGGGTACTTCCCGGCTTAAGCTCAGGCCTGAATCCTGCCAGGATACCAGTTTCTCCAGAATGAGTCACCTAGGAATTAGAAGAAAGCACCAAATGCCCACACCCTCAGAACCTGTCTGGCCATCTAAGCCAGCCAATGGACTTCTGCTCAAATTGTGGAATATTCTCCAGGCTGCCATCCACTAACAGGAAGATCAATTTCTTTCTTAAGTACCTGGGTCCATTCAAGCACCATCCCAATCCTTTACTCAGGTAGCTGGCTTCCTCCTGACCCACCCTGTCTTGAAGCACCGAGATTCACCCCAAGATGTAGACTTCCTCACTAGGTCACACCTTGTGATAATTTTATTTGTCAACTTGGCCAGGCTATAGGACCCAGTTATTCACTCAATAGCTTAGATATTGCTGTGAGAGTGTTTTGTAAAAGTAGCTAACATCTGCAATCTATTGACTTGAAGTAAAAGACAATTCTTAATAATCTGAATAGACTTCATCCAACCAGTTGAAAAGTTTTAAAAGTGTTTCTTGGAGGAAAAGAAACATCTCCCATGGGCTATATCAGCTTCTGCCTGAAAGCAAGGGCTGCGACCCGCCCTGAGGTCTTCAAGCTCATGACATGCACATTCTTCATCTCCATCTCCTACCTGATCTGTTGTGTGTTAGTGCCCCGGTTACTCTGCCCCTCCTCCCTGGGAACCACTGTCACCACTATGGACCTTGCAGCCTGTCAACCAAACCCAGAGGTGTTAAAATCTCAACTTACAGCTCTCCACTTAAAAGGAAAACCAACTGCCGCCTAGTCATGAAGTAAATGTACTAGGCTGACTGTCCTGTTGATGTTGTTGACCGCATCAGAAGCTGATGTTTTACCAAGTAATATTTCTGGCACAAGGATGACACTAAGCACTCTGTGCACATGATTTCCTTTATTACTTCTGGTACCGTGCAAGGTAGGAGCTATTGTTATTGCCGTTTCTGCAAAGTAAGAGTCATTGTGGAGCCTGATGGAGACTGACCGAGGTCACCTAGTGAATGAGAAGAAGAGCTGGAGCCCACACCTGCCCCACAACACCCTGGTTCCAGATTCTATGACCTCTTCCCTAAGTCATCCCACTGATACTAGACTTACTCTCAAATCTACTTTTGCTACATTTGCTATGATAAACTGAGTAATAACCTTCCAAAAGGTAAATCCACCTAAAGCCTGGGAACATGACCTATTTGGGAAAAAGAATTCTTGAAACAGGGGCCGTAGCACAGAGGCAAAAGCATTTGCCTCACAAATGCAAGGCTTAAGTTCACTTCCCCTGCCCTACATAAACCAGGCATGGTGGCACACACCTGCAGTCCCAGCACTGGAGAGGCTGAGGCAGGAAGATTTCCATGAGTTTGAGACCAGCCTGGGCTACACAGTGAGTTCAGAATGATCCTGGACAACAAAGAAAAAATGGGGAAAAAAGTCTTTACAGGCACACTTAAGAAAATTAAGATGCTATTCTAGACTTAGGTGGAGCCCAAATCTAATAAAGTGTGCTTACAAAGGAATGGAGAAGACACACAGAGGAGAAGGCCACGTGCAAATGGAGATAGACTGGAGTGATACAACTCCAAGCCAAGAGATGCCCAAGATTTCCAGAAATTGCCAGAAACTAGAAGTATCAAAGAGTTTCTCCCTCAGGTCCTCCACAGAAGCTAGCCTTACTGACAGTTTGATTTGGACTTCTTATGTTCAAAACTGAGAAAATAAACATTTTGTTGCTTTAAGCCACCAAGTCAAAGTATGGCTTATTTGTATATTATAACTATTCTAGAAAACTAATAGAGAGGTCAAAGTGATGTTTTGAACTCATAAATAAGATTGTGTCCTTTTCCTAAGGAAAATAACTCCTGCAGCAACATCACGTTACTGTCCAGTGAAATCCAAGCGCTTGACTGCTGCTCACCATGCCCTGCGCAACCTGCTTGCCTCCCCAGGCACCCAGGGCAACGTCACTCCTTTGTTTGGCTCATCCTAGGCATGCTCACACTCTTTGCTCCCCAAACACACGGAACTTGTGCCTACTTGAGACCCTTTGGCATGTGTTTCCCCAGAGCCTCCCAGGAAGCTCCTTCCCACTTCCAGAGATTGAATTCTGCCCATTCAGAGAGCCCTCCCCCGTAAACGCCAGCCCTGTTCTCACCTCGCAGTCCACATCAGTGTTCGCTGATCGGATTGTGAGCATTGTCTGTTCTCTCTCAGAGCAGGTTCTTGTCTGCTTGTTCACTGAGTAGCACCCCAAAAATGGGGCTAGGCACATGATAGGTACCCTACATAATTTTTTAATGAACACATATTTCATTGAGTTAATTTGACTGCAAGGACCAAGAAAGCCACCAGATCCAGAGAGAGAAAAGCTTTGAGATTCTTGAATCTCCAACCTATCTCTATGGCTTTCTGGTGACACCTGGGTGTGGATCAAAAATTTAATTGGTCTCTGCAGCAAAGTGGACCCTAAACTGCCTGAAACAGCTCCTTCCCACAGCTGCAGCAATCAGAGATCAATTCATCTCAAAAGCAAAGAGGGGCTCACTCCTCACAGCACCTCAAACACTGTCCATACCCACCCCTCAACGCCGCCCACCCCTTTTACCCTCCAGTGCTCCGTCACAGCCAAGCCTCCTCTGCTGACTCACACATTATCCCCAGATTTGTGCCCACAGTTGAGTTGAGAGAGCACTGCTTGGACCAGCTTGCTCTGTCACTTTACTTCCTCACAGAGCCACGTAGCAGCCTTCAGCTGCTAACAATGTCCTACCCATCTCAGGGCTGCCAAGAAAACCTGAAAGACCTGCAGCTGCAACCTCTTAGCCCCAAGAATCCTGAGGATTCCAGCCTTCCCACCGACGTATGAGCCCAAGTGACTTAATGGGCCCCATTAAGCAGCCAAATCAGAGGCTGCAGGAAGTCAGCAAGAGGAGCTAAAAGCAGAGACCTTCCCTAAACAAAGAACTTGGCACACAGGGAGCTTGCTAGCCCTCTGTATGAGGCACAGTTACATTCTTCTCCAGGAGCGAAGCTGCAATGGCTCTGCAGCTGTGTATGGGTCACAGTGAATGAAACGATCAAGCAATGCCAATTCTAATTTTAGGCAAAACCATCAGCTCCAAGACCTGACCCTCTGAAGTTTCCTTCCCCATCTCTGCACCCCCAAAATACTACCTCTGCCTTCTTAGAGGCCGAGGCATCAAAGAGAGCTTCTTTCCCTCCTGGCACCACAAGTTAGCTTCATATCCAGGTTCACAGATCCCCTTGATTTAGTGCATGACACTCAACAAGGAGCGTTGGAAAGCATTCATGTGGACTCTCTCCTCTGCCAAAAAATGACTCTGAACGTGTAGGGCCAACTAACTTTTTTATAAAACTCTTTTTATGTTTTTGTTAGGTTTGTTTCTGTTTTAAGTGCGGCCCCTGCCTCAAAGCTTAATTCAAGGCTTCATGAACAAATTCTAACTCACTTCAACTCCAGGAACATTCTAATTCCCCAGATCTTTCCTACCTGTCCCCCAGAACTTTCCTTGACCACCAAGGGTGAAACTGGGAAGCAGGGAGAGAACTCATACTCACCTCCAGAGCTGTTCTGACTTAAAAGCTCCCTCATCCTCACTTTATAGAGATGCAATGTAAAGAATTCTCTTTCTTGTCCCAATCACAGCAGCTAGCATAGATTCACTGGATTCCTACATAGGCAGAACTGATATAGTCCTGGGCTTAGAAAGCTTTGCCACTCCTCATTTCTCACGTTTGCTGAAGGAAATGTTGGGATTGTCAAGCAGTGGGTATGCATTCCAGCTGGGCATCCTGCTACCGTAGTTTCTCCCTTGACCTGGCTGCAAAGCTAGGGATATACATCAAAACTCCACCCTGAGCCTAGTGGCATTTGCTGCCAAAGAAGTTCCAGCAAGAGCCCCAGCAAAAGTGCCGCACCTGCTCTTGGGACTGCCCCTAAGAGCATGGCCTGATGGAGAATCTGAGACCCGAGGCAGGGCGAGAGGTGCCCATAAGACTCATTGCAAAGATCCTCAACCCACTCAATCACAAGGGTCACCTTGGGCACTTACTAAAAATACAATCTCTTCAATAATTTATTCATGTTCTTAGGATACAATTCAAAACACAGCCCATGAAGATGAACGCCATGATGCTCACCTCCCGCTCTGTCTTGTCCTCTCATGCTCCCTACCTTTGTCACTGTCCTCCACACCTCATCCTTCTCCCACTCTCAAAAGGGCCGGGCTCTTTCACTCTCTGTTAATTCTCAGTTCAGCTCAACTGTCACTTCTCTGACCACCCTCCCTCCCCAAAACTAGCTCAGGCCTCATTAGCCTTCCTCATTGGTCCCTTGGTAGCATTTATCAAATGTGTAGTGAACTCATTATCTGCATAATTATGTGTTCATTGTCTGTCTTCACCAACAGGCTGTGGGCGCTGCAAGGACAATAACGACGTCTGTCTTGCACACATTGTGTCCCATGGGGCCTGGCATGTGAGTATTGGCTGAACAAGTGAACAAACAAAAAATATGAATAAATTAGTGAAAAGTTTTAATAAAACCTTATTTTCCACTTCAAGTACTCTTAGGAACTGCTTGGTACCCAAACCTCTAGACTGCCGCATAATTTTTCAAGCAAACTTCTTGATCTGCCTTTGAACAGTCCACAAGTTCAAAAGGGCAACACTCACCAAATGCATGTGATTCTTTTTTGCATGACAAAGGGATTCTTCACTTTACAAAAAAAAAAATTCCCCTGAAAGGCATTTTTAAATAGTGTGTTCCCTCCGGTGCCCATAAGCCGTATTAAGAGCTCATTAATTATCTGCCAGGGAGGCTAGAACTAAGAGGCAAGTCGTAAGGATGGCTGCCAAGGGAAGAAATGATGATAAATCAGCACTTTGAGGTAAGTGTAAATCATGAGGGAAGTAGGACTCGATTTACAGAGTGTCGTGTGTACATAGCTTATTAGGAACTTTATTATCACCAAGTGCTTGGCGGGGGTGGACACACTGTTGGCGTGGAACTGGGTTTCCACTTTGAAAGGTATCCTTTTCCTCTTCTTCATCTCTGTTCAGTTGTCAAAGGTACCTTGAAGCTATTAGCTTGGGACTAGAAGCAGTCCTATTCTGCCTCTGTAAATACCTACTGTTACATCAAACTTTCCAGACTACTCCAGGCAGCAGATGCCTTTCCCTGGTATGAGTCCAACAGACTTTATAAAGGCCAGGACCACCTTAGGGCAGGGTAGTCAGTAACATCATATAGGGAGGGAGCTCTCCAGGCACATTGTTAGGACTACAGGAAGACCTCCATCAGGAAAAAAAAAAAAAAAAAGAGTTGTTGGTTGATATCAGCACTAGTCAACAGGCTTTGATAGAATCTTTATCAAGACTGTGGAAATGAGCACTTAAAATAAACAGGTGTTATTTCTGCAAAGCTGCAATAGCAAGAGTGTCAGGCATCATAGCTCGTGTCTGGCAGGGATGCCAGCAGGCAGGGCAGAGGGAATGGAAGACTTCAGATGTGCTCACTTAGGTAGGTTAAATGGAAGCAGGGCATTTTATTCAAATGATTATGAAAATAGATTTGACATTGTCTTGTTGAAAATAAGGGTAAAATTAGAGGAGCTAGCAGTCATTGATCAAGTCCTGGATGCTTTGGCCTAAAGTTCAGAGGTTATGGGTCAGAGCTGTATAGTCACATAGTCTGGCCATTGCTATCATCTGTTAGTACAGCCAGTGTCTTGCTCAAGTGGCATCACCTCTTTGGATTATATGACCCTACCATTGTTTACAGCAGCACAGCCACATTAGCTAAATCCTAGAGCAGTTGATATGTCCATCAACAGATCAAACGGATAAGGAAAATGTATATATGCACAATGGAGTACTACTCTGCCATAAAGAAAGATAAATTTGAGTCTTTTGTAGGGAAGCAGATATACTTAAGACCATTGTGCTCAGCAAAATTAATTAGTCACAGGTAGTTAACTATCAAATGGTTTACCTAATATAGGAAGCCCAAAGTATACATAAGCAAAAGAGCAAAATAATAGCATGACAATAGCGAACAGGGAGATAGATTTCATAGAGAGGGAAAGGGGATGGGTGGGGCGGGGGGAGGAAGGGAAGTAAAACTGATGAAGATGTGATATGTATATATACCAAATCCTCAAGCTGAACATAGTCACTATGTATGACAAATACATACTAATAATACATACTAGTAAAAAGAATAAGTTTGGGGGGAATTAATTCCATGACTCTAGCAGGGCTTTCTGTGAGGAAATACACTGATTCCCTCATGGGCAAGAACCAGACCTGCGTTTCCATCCTTGGAACACTCCAAGATACTTCATGGGTCAGCTTCCCTGCCTCTTCCTCCCAGGTGCCCCTCCCTTCCCCAGGCTTGAATTTGCACTTGTTGAACAAGAGCAACAACAAAAGAAAATCCCTCATTCTCTTTTACTCTCCTCTTCTCTGTTATGTCCTTCAAGAAGGAAAGGCTTTGTCCTATGAATGTGTCATTTTTGCCTTCTCAAAATGACTCTTCCAGAGGTTTCAAGACAGAGTATATCAGTCAGATTTCCCTGTCACTGAGAAACAATAACTAATACCCACAATTTAAAGGAGGAAAGGTTTAATTTAGCTCATAGTTTCAGCAAATTTAGTACATAGTCAGGTGGCACCACGGCTGAAGCCTCATGGCAGAAGGGCATAGTGCAACAAAGCTACTTAATGATAGTTAATGGCAACTGGGGACAAGAACAAGGAAGTACTGCAAGAGAGGAAAGGTGTAGGGGTCACATATAGTACCCAAGGTAACATCGCCATGATCCACCTAGACATACCTAAGAGCACACTTTACTAACCTCCTAGGCATTTCTTAATCCAATGAAGTTGAAAATAACAATGATCACAATCTACCCCCTACCAGCTTCACACCCAAACACACCTCCTTAAAACATATTTAATCTTCTAATAAAGACAATGGCAAGTTCTTAATTCCACCTATTATAATACAACCATCACATAAACAGTAGAAAATAAAATAGCCCTTTCTCCAAAGTCTCAACTGGTCCAAAATTTTCCAGGTGTCTAAGTCAAAGTTTAAATCATTTCTGAGACTTAAGGCAAATTCTTAGTGGCTAGCCTCTATTAAAAATTAAAAACCAGCTACATAAACCAGAGTAAAAAGGCACATGGTAAACATTCCTATTCCAAAAAGGATGAATAAAGAGACAATAAAGAATTGGACAAGAGCCATACCAAAATCCAGTAAGACAAATGTAAGTCTTGTAGTTCCATGTTCAGTGTTGCTATAGTTGGATCTGAAGGGTCCCCCAAAAGCCTCATGTATTTGGACACTGTGATGTAACTCTGAAACAGTATGCTGTTGGGCAGTGGAACCCAGTTGGAAGGTGTGAATGCTTGGGGCTTGATCTGAAGGGATTATGTCAACTTGTTGAGATTCATTTGATAGTAGCGTGGAAGCCTCCCTGATCCAACCACTCTTGCATTCTGCATGTCAGTAAAATCAGGATTGCACAGACGACACCAAGGTTTTCTGTCAGCAAAAACCATAGCCAGACCACCTTGATCTATGGCTGCCTTGACTCCCGGATACCTGTGTGGCTAAGAGCAGAGAATACTGGGAAACAAATTCCTTAGGAGGCTCTTCTCAAATGAATAGTTGTTATTTTTGCATCCTTGAACCTGCCATGGTGGGGTCTTCCTGAGATGCCCTTATGCCATCTTTCTTCTCCTGGTATAAATTAACTGGTTTCTTTTTAATAGTGGCAATTCCTTTAGCAGTCATAGCTCCTTTGGCCTCAAATTTATTTTTCCTCACCATTTTTATTAATATACATATGCAATACATAATGTTTACAATGAACTTGAGCATTTTGCACACACACACACACACACACACACACACACACACACATATATATATATATATATATATATCATATCAACTTTACAATCCCCTTCTATTTTTGACCCTCCACCCCCTCCCTATACCTTCCCCCAATTCTGGCTACCACATCATGTGGTTCTATAGAATGTCTGTGTTCTGGGTTTCCAAAGTCAGAGAGACTAGACAGTACTTAACATATTAATCTTCCACATCTAAATCATTTCACTTAAGCCACCACTCTTTAGCTCAGCTTCCTATTCCTCGAATGGGCCGCAGTGGTCAAATCTTGATGCCTCTTCTCTGAGTCCAGCCAATCCTTTTATTGGGATATTTGCCAAAAGTTTTTTTTTCTATATTTTGCTATATCTTTGTTGATATTCTTAAACCTGGCCTTACCCACCAGTCCGCATGAGAAAGAAGAAGAAAAGTTAAATTTCAAATGCCTTAGCTGAATACTGGAAGGTACATGTTTGTACATTCACAAGGTTATCTTTACATCAATCAGTTTTCTTAGGAGAGACTTACATCAAAGACCTAATAAGTAAATTGCGATAGTAAATGAACTTAAAACTATATCACATTGCTACATTAAATGAACTCAAATCTGTATCACTTAAGTATACTTAAGGTGACAGATATGAAGGCAAATTTAGTTATCTCAGAATTCCTTAACTTTCATAACTTATTTACTCATATTTCACTGGTTACTAACATTCTGCTAGATTTGGTTTATAATTTCATCTGCCTATCCATCCATATATTCGTGCATACATATTTTTAGAAGATTTTATGTCATTCCCCATGTTGCATATAATTATTCTGTTTTGCACACTACTATACTATTACTAATAATAATGATGTGGGGAGATTTCTCAGATTTTATAGAACAGCTGGTACTGTTTTAGAAGTGTACTAATCAAATGATTTAAATATCAATCTTTTAATTACATCTTCTCTTTAGATGTTACCTTTCCTCCAAGTTATTTTGGTGCTGCTTATCTTTCTGCCTCTCTCAAAGAGGATAAACTCACATTCAACACCAAGAAAGCAAATTGCTACATTAAACAAGCTTAAGACTATCAATTTACTACATTAAATGGACTTAAATCTGTATCACATAAGTATACTACAGTTGAAGCAATAAATAGATATACTTAGTTATTTCAGATTTTTTAAACTTACATATATTGTTTACTCATATTTCACTAATTATTAACATTTTGCCCGATTTGGTTTTTCCCTTCACCTATCTATTCATCCCTAATCTCGTGCATAGCCTTACTTTTTTCTTAGCTCATTCTCCTCTAGCTGTTGTCACTTTTCCTCTGGGGTCATTGGTGTCCCTGGCCTCCCTTTCACTTTCTAAGTTTCCTTTTAAGTATTCTCTGCAATACTGGCTCAGTGGCTGCAAATTCCTTTAAGCTTTCTATATCATGGAATGTTTAAATTTCTCCCTCTAATTTAAAAGGTAATTTTGCTGGATATAGCAGTATTGCTTGGGATTTATGTTCTCTTAGTGCTTGGATGACACTGTTTCATGATCTCCTGGCTTTTAGAGTCTCGATTGAGAAGTCTGAAATTATCCTGATGGGCTTATTTTTGTAGGTCACCTTCTGTTTTTCTCTTACAGCTTTTAGTATTTTCTCTTTGTGTTGTGTTTCTAGTATTTAATTATGATGTGTCGTGATGAGGATCTCTTCTGATCAAAGTTGTTTAGTGTTCTATATGCATGCATTAGTTCCATGTTCATTTCTTTGTTTAGGTTTGGGAAATTTTCTTCCATAATTTCATTGAACATGACTTTTAGGACTTTTGTTTTGTCCTCAGTCTTCTCCTGGACTCCCATAATTCTGAGGTTGTTTCTCTTTGAATGATCTATCAGCTGTTGTAATGATTCGCTTTCTTCCTTTTTTACTTTGTGCTCTTCATGGCCTGTATGTTGCAGCTCAATCATTTTATCTTCTAGGTCTGACATTCCATTCTGAAAGTTTGAAGTAGTTGCTTATTATTTCCTGTGTGTTTTTCACTTCCTGAATATCTGCATTCAATTTTTTTATATCTCTGGTTTTTTCCTCTCTCATTTCTTGTATTGCCTTCATTATCTTCTGGTTTATATCTTCTTTGTTCTCCTCTGATTGCTCTTCAATCTTTGCTGTTAGCTATGTCCTGGTGTGTCTCTTGCATTATCTGTTTCATTTCCTGTCTTAATTCAAAGTATTTCTGGGCTCAGAAGTTATCATCTTTTTTGTCCTTTTCATCTTTGAATTCTATGACTTCAGGATTCCTGGTATCATTTTCTGGGGTATCTGATCTTTTTGTAGGAGATTTATTACCACATTTTCTCACGGTTCTGTTGTCTCTGGCTGTCTGTGGCTGTCTGTCTCTGGTGTGCAGGAAAGAAGGTTCAGTGAAGGCCCAGTTCTAGATGCCTCTGGAAGCCTCTGGCCCAATGGGCAGATGGGACAATGGAATTCCCTGGAAGCCTCTCTGGTGCATGGGATGGGTGGGTGATGGACTTCTCAGTCCTCGATGCATTTGGCACACAGGACAGCAGGGACCCAGAAGTCTCTGCTGCATATGAGAGGGACAGGGAGATGGTCTCACTTTTGAGGTATCTTCTTCATCCCTGACCTCTCAGCAAAGCTCTCCCACCTGTCCTGGCTTTCCTCTCCCAGGGAAAACTCTCCACCCTCAGAGATGCTCCAACTACTCTGAGCCATTCAGGAGATCAACAGCCTTTTTCCCTCTTTCCTCCTCTCTCTGCCTCTTCTGCCAATTTCTTCCTAGGCACTGTTTAAGGGTGACCCCCAAAGCCCTGATGTGCTCTTCTGAGCTTTCTTCGACTCTAAAGGGTTCAGTCTTGGGCTTCTTTCCCCGCTTCTTTTTCAAATGGCTCTTGCTTATGTCATTGCCTGTTACGGTTGCCGAGTGCTGCTCCTGATCTCAATTCCTTGGACCTTTTCTAGGGAAGCACACATTGTATTTTTAGTATACACTACCAGTGGGTTTGGTTTTGGAGCCCGGGGCTGCCAGCTGCCAATGATTCCCACTTCTCCTGGATTCATGCTTACCTCAGACTGAGGTTCTGGCCCCTGAGCTTTCCTCTGTCTGTGATCTGCAGGTGCCAGCAGCTCAGCGCTATGCAGAGTCAGCTGCTGTTTCCCTCCACTTCCAATATGACTTCAGGATTGCTGACCTTCCAGCAGCCTCCTGTCAGTTGTTGGGGTGATCCTTCCCCTCCTTGCTCCATCAGATGTCCCGGGCCCACGCAGGCTGTCCTCCATCTGCAGCTGCCTGCAGCTCCCAGCTGTTTGCAGCCACCCTGTGGTGCCTTCCTGGGCTGCTGGGATTTTTTTTTTTCTCTGCTTTCAATGTTCCTTCAGAATTTCTGGCCTTCCCCTGGCCTCCTTTCACTTGTTGGGGTGCTCCTCTCTTTCCTAGGTACATTGAACATGCATTTTCTAACTAAATTCTCGCCTTTTTAAGTGTGTCGATGAGGAGACAATTTGCAGCTCTGTTACTCAGCCGCTATCTTGACTGGAAGTCCTGGCCTCGAGTTTATACTTGGTTCTTTTTAGGCCATAATTTAACTTTTCAATTTTTTTTCGGCTCTTCCTTTGCCTCTGATTCTCACTACAAATCTAGCTAAAAGCAGTTAACAGTATCCACGCCACAGCTTAAGTGCTGAGCTATTTTGAAATTCTCTCTTTCAGGTTAATTGGTGTGCTGCCTTTAATTTAAGTCTCTTGTAACATCTCAGGACATAAACAAAATACAGACAAATTTACTTACCAGAATGTAGCACATATGGCCTCTAGTCCAAATGTTAATGAAGTTCTTGTTTCTAACTGAACTTACTAAGCCTGGCTTTTACTATCTTCATTTCAATCAACATTATAGTCTTCTGAGCTCTGACAGCATCACTCTTTCACCTCTACTTACTGCATTCTAGGGTGTCTCCATCCTGATTCTCCAAACCTTTCCAGATCCTTCCAGCAAACCCATTCCAAAAACTTCTAAACTATGTGATAAAATATAGATACAGCAATAACCCCACTTTCACTATATGAACTTTTGGTATTAGTCAGATTTCCAACTTCTGCAACACAACACCTGACACTCACAACTTAAAGGAGAAAAGGTTTAATTTACCTTATGGTTTCAGGAGGCTCAGTACATGGTTAGCACATACCACGGCTAAAACTTTGGGTATAATGGAGCAAAGCTGCTCGGTTCACTGCAGTTGCAGAGCAGAGAAGGGACACAGTAACAGACAGTAATTGGCTAGAGTCCATATACAGAACCAAGGTCATATTTCCATAATTGACCCAAATATACACAAGAGCATGCTTTACTTATGAACTAGGCATTCTCTAATCAAAAAAGGTTGAAAAATCAGTATTCATGGTCACACAAGGTCATGTTTGTCTTAATTTTTGAGGCCTCAGAGCCCAGTGCAGTACCTGACCCACAGACAGTATGCGACAACTTTCACATGCATAAGTAATGTAATGAATGCATTGCTTTTGCTGCCAGTCTGTATGATAGTGAAAAGGAAAGAAATAATCTAATATTCACAACTCTAAGGAAGAAAGATTTACCTTAGCTCAAAGTTTCAGAATGTTACAGTCCATTCATATATGGGCAGATGGAAAATTTTGGAGCGACATGGTGGGGCTGCAGCCAGAGCCAGAGCTCCTCATGACATGGCAGAACAAAGCCAAGTAAGAGAGAAAGGGCAGAGAATCCCTTCCAGGTCAAGCCCCAAGCATACATGTCTCCCAGCCAGGCCCCACCTCCCAACAGTACATAGTATCCATAAGTACATGAGGCTTTTGGGGGATACTCCAAATCCAAACCACAACATTCTACCCCACCCTCTAAAATATTTATGTTTACCTCCTTATGTGAAATGCATTTAGTCCTTCTCTAAGAATTGCCAAAGTCATAACAGTTCCAGAAGTACTTTTTAAAAATTCAAAGTTTCCTCTGAAATGCAAGGCAAACTCTCATCTGCCAGCTTCTATAAAAAACAGAGTTAGGCACTTCCAACATATAGTAGAAAAGGGCAAATATTCCTATTCCAAAGGGGAATAATATCAAGATAAAAGGCAATTGGACCAAAACAAGTTCTAACCCAGGCTAAATGGGGGTGGGCTGTGAGCTCCAAATGGGCTTGGATAGCTCCATCCGCAACAGCATTGCCTCTGGCTGTAATGTCCATCTTCTCTCTTTTGGGCTGGCCTCCCCCGCAGCCTGCAGCCTTCCTTAGGAAACAACCCATTCTCTTGGATTCTCCAAATTTTTAGGGTTTCCACTGCACCTTAGGTTTCTCTTTTCCAGCTTCTCACACTGCCCTCTCAGGGGCATACTGCCAGACCTCCAAGGCCTTCTGCTAAAATCTGGGTGGAAGCCCCCATGAACCCACAAATCTTAAATTCTGCATATCTGTAAAGCCAGGACTGTGTAGATGTCCCTAAGGTCTGCCACTGGCCTGAGGAGTACCCTGGCCCTGGCCTCTGAGTTGTTAGATGGCAGACATTCAGACCAAAGTTCTTTGTCTCTCTACCTTTGAGTTGGTAAAGAGTGAGGTCCTGTTGACTTTTGAGATACCATCAAGGCCTCTTCTTTATAGTCATGATTGTAAGTACTTGGCTGCTTTTTAACGCTAACCTCTTTAATTGTTCCATGCTCATCTGCCCCACAATTGCATGCCCTTTCAGTTTCGCAAAACACAAACTTTTTATGTCATTTTTCTTTCCTGCCTTTCATCACAGAGTTGGCTAAAAGCTACAAGCAGTACCCAAGTGACAATGTGAACATTGGGTTGCCTTGAGATATCCTCCATCAGATTAAATAGTCCTCCACTCTTAATCTGGGTTTCAGACAAAGTCTCTGGTCAAGACCAAAATGCCAATACACTTTTTACTAGAGCATGGCATGTATGGTTTTTAGACCACTTGCCAATGCAGTTCTCCTCCTCATCTGAAACTTGAGCCTGGCCTTTCCTATCTGCACTTGTGTCATCATTCTGATCTTCTGAGCTCCAACAAGCATCTACCATAAAATTCAGCTCAGAGGACTCCACAGCTTCTCCAGTGACATCCTCAAACATTTCCAAATTTCTCCTGCAAACCAGATTCAAAGTGATCAGGGAAAGTCACAGCAATGACCCCACTTCTCTGGTACCAGTATCTGTCTTAGTTACTTTCTCATTGTTGGAACAGATCACTTGACATCCACAACTTTAGGAAATAAAGAAAATTTTTAGCTCACAGTTTCATTAGGAGTGAGACCATTTACAAGTGGGTCAGTGGAAAATGATGGAGCCTTATGGTAGGGCCAGACCTGGAGCCAGAGCTCCTCGTGGCATGGCAGAACACAGCCAAGGCAGACAGAAAGGTCAAGCCCCAAGAGTCTGCCCCTTCCAGCAAGCCCCCACCTCCCAACAGTACACCATATCTACAGGCACAAGAGGCTTTTGAGGGACACTCCAGATCCAAACTACAACACTGGCTAATTTGCAGGTATTGCTGTGGAATCAACCAAGGGCTGTGCACATGTGAGGCAAGGACTATAACCACTGAGCTATGTCCCCAGCCCAAAAAATCTTAAGAGTACTATGCAAGCATTATGAAGCAGGGATCCTGACATTTAGAGAAATATAAATGGGTCAAGATTGGTCTTCCCTCTACTTGTCACTTCTCTGCCTGCTTTTCATGATGAAATGGCTCCAGATAAGATTTCTTCTCTCCTCTTTCATATTTTCCCCATCTTTGTGGGGGTCTTACATTTTCTCTTATATCCTCATACATGTCTATTATGATACACTAAAAATGGCAAGATCTCAAAATGCATCAATAGTGTGATCTCAAAGTGGGCAGCAGTGGAATGGAGAGAGTGGCTGAAAATCCATGGCCGAGTTGGCTATGAGTAACTTCATAGAAGAGACTCCCCCCTGGCCACCCTAGTTGAAGGCACATGCATTATTCCCCACATGATGTAGTTAAACTGACAATTTAAACATGACCCCTTATGCTATAGGAGGGAGCATGACAGTGCAGGTATGGCTAACTCAGGCTTTTGTTTAAGATGCTGTAAGAAAGTGCAAAGGAAATTTTATTTGAGAGGCTGAAGGAATGGCACAGCAGTAAAGGCCCTTGCCTAGCAGGTGCAAGGGCCTGGGTTCGATTGTTCAGCACCACATAAGCCAGCTGTGGTGCACACCTGTAATTCCAGAACTCAAGAGGCTGAGACAGGAGGATTACCATGAGTCCAAGGCTAGCCTGGCCTCCATAATGAGTTCAGGACCACCATGGGCTACAGAGTGAGATCTTGTCTCAAAAATAAACAAAAAATTTTATTTGACCATGTCACAGGGTACATATCTTGATGGTCAAGATGAACTAATTAAATCAAGCAAGTATGCCCATCTTGGTTTGTCTCAACCAAATAATTATGGGGGAGGGAAAGCAAAGGTTTAAGCCAGAGAAACTATCAATGCTTCAATGTTTAGCCTCTTGTAGATATACATACAGCAACAGCTGGCACCTTTCCCATAATGAAAAGGAAAAGCAATGCCATTTCCGCACTCCCCTATCCCCGCCACCAACTGCAGTTCTGCATGTGAGCCGTGCAATGATAATCACAACCCTGAGGCTCTACAAGACTTGGAAATGCCTGCTGAAGCATCAAACAGATTAAATTGTCTTGCCTATAGTTGCAGCATTAATTTAAATTATAATTCTTTGAAAACTGGTATTAGATTACCAGTTCTTAAAGGACATGAAATGTTATCTAGGGGTGACTATGAACTAGAATGTATGATTAACTTTAACATTCATTCTTTTTCTGGGACTTTCTAATGCAGAAAACCCTTTAAAAATAATTTATTGAGTATAAAAACTACCATTTACTTTGGAATGAGCCATTACAAATTTCAAACATTTCAACATATTTTCTCATCTGATAACCAATAACTCCTCAGAAATGCAGATGACGTAGAATGCCAGGAATAACGCCAGCACCCTACCCAATTCCCTCTTTTTCTTTTATATCCATTCTCTCTTGTGCTTCCCCTCCTGAACTGCAGCTCTATTTTGGAGGACTTCCCTCAGGCTACTACATACCACTTAGCCCTGTTAGGTGAAACCCTGAAAGTGTGTGGAAATTTGTGTTGCTTCAACTCACCTCCCATCCTAACCAGTGACTGAAATGTCAGAGTATGAAGGGCCCAATCCCCTCTCCTCAGATTTGCACAAATGAGGTACCACCCCCCCCCCCCAGAGCTTCCCCACAAGATAAAGCTGGAGGCGGCCCCTACTACACACTTGCTTATGTTATAGTCTGCTTTGTCCCTTCCCCAGTAAGTCGTTCAAACCCGCAGCCACACCAAACACCGAGAGTGGTGATGATTCAGGGATACTCATCAACCTTTACAAAGGGAAAAGTAGGCTCTGAGGTTAAGTGACTTGCCAAAGTCTACACAAATGAGTCTAGAATTCCAAAGTTGTCATTACTCAGCTATACGATCAATATTTGCTAAACCCCAACCATGCTGCCCGAGATAGGAAAGGGTAAGACGAGAGGACTAATCTCTAATCACATTCAAATGTGCACGTGGCTAAGGATGGCAGGAGATCCAACCCAGTGTTTCAGCTGGCAGAACTTTTCAACTGAAAGAAAACTGGAATAAAACAATATTAGTTGTATCCTCCCAGTTTTCCTTTGTCACAACTCCACTCAAAGAAAATAAAAAAGAGTGAGTGCTTTTTTGGGGCACAATATAACAATCTAATTGACTGGAGAAGCCAAGTGCTTTCTCTGCTCAGCAGAGGTGCACATCCAAGCAAGTGTGGGAAGAGAGGGACAGCGTGAGGAAAGAAGGACGAGAGCTTAATGAGGCCCACAAGGAGACCCCGAGAAGAAAGGCCTCGGAAGGAATCCACACTCCTCAAGCAGCGTTTCCGCTCCTGGCCACCATCGCTTTCAGTACATCCCAAGGCCACTGCCCCACACCCATCGGATCTGAGCTCACCCTTTCTGTGTCACCACAACAAGCCTCAGCAGCAGCTCTGGAGCATCACCAATAGCTTGGGGCCTGGTAGCCCAAGGCCCCTGCACCTCTGAGCCTTGCTCACTCCTGCTGAGACTCGGACCGATGAAGTCCCTCACCTGGTTCACACAACCTAGGAAGAAGCAAAGCTCAGACCTGAACCTCGGAGTGCCTAGTTCCAAAGTCTACAGTGTTCTCATGAGCACTTAGCATCTTCCAGCGCAATAAGCTGCCCTGAAAAGTCAGCTG
>PVKB01008031.1:0-22599 GCA_004027205.1 Ctenodactylus gundi | reverse complement strand
GGAGGCATACTTGCAAACAGCAAATCTGCAACTTGCCAATAGGACGGGAAAGTGTCCAGGAAGGAAGCAGGTAGGGCCGCCTCCCCGTAGCCCGATTATCCATCGTCACAGGAAATTAATCTTCTTTGTCCGGGTCCGTGACTCAAAGAAAAACGGTTAAGTCAAAGACACGGCTCTTGGCCACCCCCCGCAGTAACCACGTGGCCACGTCACTGCCATAAATCAAAGGCGATCTTGCCTCTCATCAGACGCGGGCAGATCACTCCCCTGCCCTTTCCCCCGCGGAGGGGGCGCGGAGGGCCTTGGCCTAAAGGGTTAACATCTCATTTCCTCTTGTCTTTCAAGCCCTAATCCCCAGCCCAAACTGGGTGCATTCCAGCCCACCTGGAGCAGGTCAAGACGAGCTCCCAGCCCAAGCTGGCCCTTCATCAACCCTGGCAGGAGATGAGATGAGAGGCCCATTAATCACTCACTACTCTGGCCCTCTCCGCTGGCCAGGCCTCGGGCAGCTGGCCAAGTGGCCCGGAGGGTGGGGTGGGCCACAGGCTGCCCACCCAGTTGGGAGCCGCACAGAGGAGTGGGGCCCCTGGGGACAACACCAAGGGGCTCCCACCGCAGGGAGGAAAGCTCACCATGTAGACTCAGCTGAAAGAGGCAGCAGAAGACATCGACCCGAAAGAGTCCACTCTCCCGGGGCCACTAAGCATCAGGACGGAAGCTCACTGCCCACCTGTTGCTTAGGTTCTCTAGGAGCCTTAAGGGAGGCTGGGGGCGAGAAGGGGAGAAGGGGGGCTACAGGAGGGGTGCTCATTACCACTACATAGCTGGGGTGGTCCCCTCCCCCACCACCTGAGGAGATCCACCTGAAATTACTTATCTATACTTTTTTTCTTCAGCACACAGACTGAGCTCCAAGTCTTTGCCACTCACGGATTAGTCGCAGAGTAGACAGAACTGGTGCTAAGTGGCTGCCTTACCCTGGAGCTTTGCCTAACCCATCCCCACACCGGCTCTCCAGGTGCTGTCTAGCCGCTGGCTGCACAGGGGGAAACTGAAGAGGCACTGAATGAGAATCTGTGACTGGCCAGATCTTAGTCTGGGGAGTAGCGGGGGAAGGAGTGGCTAGCACAGCATGTCCTGCCCTATCCATGGAGCCCCAATCGATTTTTGCCCCCAGCAAGTTGGGGCTCTCAAGCAAATGCACCCAGACCTTTCTTCCTCAGCATGTGCTCAGGCACCTGCAGAAATTCACAAGTAAGTTGGATGGGGCTGGGCTCAAATGCTGGCAGGTGGGGTGAGGGGCTGCACATTGCTTTCAGGACTGAACTAAAGACCCCTTCGACGGAAAGCAGGGCTCTTCTGCCGGCCTTGGGCACATTTCTCTACTGCTCCCTTCATAGGGTCAAGGAAGAGGCCTTTGTTAAAAAGGCAGGTCCACCTGCCACAAGGAGGTAAGGCTACCCGTCACTAGACCTCACCGGGCAGCTCAGGGCAGCAGCTCTCAAATCTATGTGCACAGAAAAAAAATCACTTCAGGCAAATGTGTAAATACTGATTCCCCTGCTAGATGGGATGGTTCATGCCTGAAATCTCAACTGTCAGGAGGCTGAGGCAGAAGGGTCACAAGTTCAAAAACAGCCTGGACTACAAAACAAGTTTGAGGCCAGCCTGAGTTACAGAGAGACCTTGCCCCCGCCCAAAGCCAATCTGCAGGCCTTCCTCCACCCTGGAACCTGCATTTTCCCACCAGGCCTTGATTCAGAGCCAGATGTGGGCAGATGGGCTAGAAGAAGCTGCCTCTCAACACTGAGGGAAGAAATTGGGATTTTGTGAGAGGGCAGGTGACAGGGACGGTGACGCAGAGCAGAGGGCAGCAGGGTCAGGGCGGCCGGACAGAGGAGGGCCCCCGCTGCACTGTGACGCTTCCCGTCTTTGCTCTCACCCCCTGCCCCCGCCGCCACAGCCTGGCATGTCTCTTCCCTGCCCGCCTTCCCATCTTGTTGAACTCCTCCTCAGGCTTCAGAGCCCGGCAGCACCTGTCCTCCCCGGAAGACCCAACTGCTCCCTCATCCGTACCTCCTCCTAGGTGTTTTGCATGCGTACTGCCGTGTGGTTGTTTCTTTTTCTCCCTCGGTGGTCATGCAACGCCTCCCAGCCTGTCGAGGGGGGCAGCGACACTGCCTGGTTCACCACATAATCCCCAGCACATTAAGAACAATCCCTGCCCAGAAAGCTGCTGGAGGAAAACTAAGTAGAAGTGAATACTGGGGGGGGGCCGCTGAGATTTCTTGTGAGGAATGACGTGGTGAAATCAGAACTTCAGAAATACTAATCTGTCAGCATGAAAGAAGATGGATTAAAATGAAGAAAGCAGCTCGTGGCTGGGAGTCAAGAGGGGAGATTATTATTACTGTAATTTGGACATGGTTTGAGGTGGGGGCAGGGAAAAGAACTCCTTGAGATATCGCAAAAGAATGTGGACGGGACTGTGCGATGAGTGAGCTACCCAGGGGACAGGTGAGGGTGTGGGAAACCGCGAGCAAGGGGACGCCCCGCCAGGGGTAACAGGGAGCCCTGGGGAGCCACGCACGGGGCAGGGGCGTGGAGGGCACAGGGCGGAGGGCAATGCCTCACCTGCCTCTGTGATAACTGACTGCAGTCACAGTAACCAGCTCAGCCCCAAGCTACAAGTCAAAAATCCCCAACCCTGGTCTTTCCCCAGCTGTGGGCTGTATACTCCTTGCCCCAACAGCTAGTGAGAAACAGGTCTGTGTGGTACACAAGACCACAGAGATGGTAACATGAAGCGGGTGCCGCACCCAGGCTGGGCACGGAGATCACAGAAGTACAACCATCAGCCCCGCCCACAGGAAGCCAACGCAATTGCTCATTCAGTGGTGGCTCCCGGACGGTGATAGCCCAAATTTACCCCCCACGCCCAGGACCTCTGGGAAATCCCTACTCGGGCCCTACAGAGGTTTATAGGAAAGTCCCACGACTCCCATCTGCTTCCTCGCATTAATTTCAAGAGCTTGGATGTTATTTTCTAAAGGAATTCAACTGTGATGCCAACAAAAATCTATAGGATTTGAGCAGGACTGTATTTAAATCACATTCATCAAGTGTTTGCTCCTCTGTATCCTGAGACCCGCGAGATCCTGTTAAGCCCAGACCTCCAAATCTGTAAGCCCACCAATGAAGTAGAATCCATACACCCATTTTCAAAGTTGTGTAATCTTTGAGGAAAAAAAAAAAAACAATGCGAGAGACCCGTGGGTGCAGGCACTAATCCAGCAGTCTCGGAGGCTGAGGCAGGAGGATCACAAATTCCAGCCCAGCGTGGGCAGTTTAATGACCTGGCAAGACCTTGACTCAAAATTTTAAAAAATAAAAATGTGCTGGAGATGTAGCTCAGTGTGAAGGCCCTGGGTCCTATCGCTGGCACAGCAGAACTAAGTTAATCAGTCAATAAATAAATAACAAAATTTTTAGACTGTGCTGGCTGTCTTCAGCGGCAGTATGCAAGTTTGAGCAGCTGATTTCTTAGATCGCTCTGGGTCATCTATTTTCCCTTTTCCAAATTCCAACAACCATCCAATCCCTGCCTCACCTTACAGGTCCACGGCTCAAGTCACAGGCTGTCTGCATAGCAGCAAAGTGCTGTGTAGGGTGAGGATCGCGAGAGAGGCAGGTACGGTCACAAATGAGGGCTTCTAACAGGCGGGAGTGAAGGCTGGGGATCCTGTACAGGGTGTGGACTGCTTAAAACTTCACACTAGACCTGTAAATTGCAGATGCTACCTGGACCTGAGCACATCCTGAAACCATTCTTCCCAAGTCAGGGCTGATATTATTTCAAAGAAAAGTAAAAGTCAACTGCCAGGTGAGCTCCTCTGTGCAAAAAGCCAAGGGGCCGCCGGGACTGGGACTGCCCTGGAGAAGGCAGACACAGCCCATCCCCTTGGCTCCTAGGGCGCTGTTGGGTGGCAGCGCCGCAGCGGGGACTGACACGCCGATCTGAGGTTTTCTACACACAGCGGGGTCGAGGAGGCCCCAGGCTTGGCTGGGGCTCGAAGAGCGGCGGTGACCGGACAGGACCAGCTCTCCGGCCCCGGGCGGGAGGATGCGCGGCTGGGGTGGGGGCTCCCGGGCCCCGTGTGCGCTCCTAGGCGGCCCGCCTACCCGCCGGGGAGCGCAGGCCCCACCCCGGGACAGCCCAGGGTGCCCGAACCCCAGTCTCGAGTCAGGGATGGAGAGGTGAAAGCCAGCGCCAGCGCTGAGCGGACTCCCACGAGGAAGGAGGGGAGAAGCGGGCACGGCCGTCGGCACGGACCCGGCGCGCGTGGGCTCCCCGGCTCCGAGCAGGCGCGGCCCCGCGGCGCCCGGCCGCCCCCACCAGCGCCCTGGACCCCAGGGACGCCGGCTGGGACGGCGGCGGGCTGCGCAGGGGCCCGGGCCGGGGGCGCGCGGCTCAGCTCACCTGGCGGTCCGCGTCCCGGAGCGGCCGGCGGCCGCCTCGCTGCGCTTCACCCCGCGTGGCTCCCGGCGCCTGGCAGCCCGAGCGCCGCCGCGTGGACGGCCGCCCCGCCGCCTTCCCGCGCCCGCCCTGCGCGGGCTCCCGCTGCGCCCCGAGTCCGCGGCGGGCTGCGCGGGCGGCCGGCGTCTGGGGCGCGCGCGGACAGCTCTGGCTCGGAGTTTGCGATCCCGAGAGCGGGACCCGCGCGCCCTGGGTCCCTCCTCCGTCCCGCGCTCGCGGCCTCCCGCTGTCATCGGGAGCCGCGCCTGCCGCCCCCTGGCGGCCGTCTCGGGAAGGGCCGCCCCCGGGCCGCCCCCGCGACCCCAGGGGTCCTCTCGGAGCCTGGAAAGGAAGTGATGGATCCCTGGGCACCTGGAGAAGGACATCATCCAGTAGGGCCGTGCAGAAGAGGTGAGGCCTTGGACTCCGTCTCCTTCCTACCCAGAGGTTTGTGGGGAGCCACGGAAGGGCAAAGGCCCGGGGAGGGCATGGGCAGCCTCATCTCCGGGAACAGCCATTCCATTTCCAACAGGATGAGGCAGATCTGGAACAGGGCAAAACCTGGAGGAATGGCTCCCTGTGACGGCACCAGGCTGTAGGCCAAAGCAAAGCCAAAGGGGGTAGGGGGATCTGAGAGGACGGAAGAGGAGGAATCCTGGGCCACTGAGCACCCCAACACACACACACACACACACACACACACACACACACAAGCACGCACACGCTAGGACTTCCTCGGGATCCTTTTGTGGCTGAGGGAAAGCACAAGCGCCTTCCAGGTTCCAAGAAGGGTTAAACATGGCATGCAGAAAAGAAAAACACTCCTGTCGGCAGGAATGATTCGTGTTATTTCTTCTCTTGTTCGGGCAGGATAGTGTTGGAAATAAAAATTCTTACTGTAAATATTAATAATGCCTTTAATCTGCATCTCCAGCCCCTTCTTTTTATTCATACAAACTGAGAAATATGCCCCAAAGATGGTATGACCAAGGTCACACAACCAGTTAATAATGGCTGGGACATCCTGAGGGCCCAATGCCTTGACTCCTAACACACTGCTAAATTCTTTAAAATTCCAACCACAGTGTGTGGCTGGGGAGGTAAGACGTGGAATGATTATGAGAAGACACTGCTTTCCCACCAACAGGGCAGAGATGACCTTAAACCTTGGAAGAAAGTTCCAGGTAGAGATCTGTTTAGGTGTGGCAGCCTGTTTGCTGAGAAGCCTGCCTGCAGGGAATGTTTTGAAGACACAGGTGCACCCGTGGGACAATGGCAGTAGTGGCAGAATGCGAGTTCCCCTCCCCATAGCCAAGCTGTGCCAGGGATGGGTGTAGTGAGCTTTGTGGCAGCAGAAAAGAGCGACAGAAAAGACACAGCTCGGGAGAAAAAAGATCACAGACAGCAAAGGGTAACTCACGAGGTGTGGCCAATGGCAAAGTCCTGCACAGCCAGTTCTGACTGATTCTGGGTGGTTCAAACTGTGGAAAATAGTTCTGCACCTGGTCAAACAGATTTTGGATAGGCACCTGCTATGACTGGGATTAGAACATTCTGATGTCTCAAATTCCATGGGTCCAGATCCAGGGAGACAGGCAGGTCTTTTAAAATCTGACTGGCTTCAGTCACTTAAAACTGATTTTAAACAAAAAAAAAAACCTGCTCAGTCTAGTCAGAGTTTGCATTGTGCCATGGAATTGCACACTTAAAAACAGCAAGACTGGCTAGGGCTGCTCAGTGGTAGAATGCTTGCCTGATGTGTTCAAGGCCCTGGGTCTGTCCCCAGCATCGCAGAAAAAGGAAAAGTTAGACAATTTTTACAGCATGTGCATTCTACTATAATTTTATATAGAAAGGCAAAACTAATAAAAATTATTCAAGTTGGACTCATTAATTCAATTACTTGAAAAGTTGAGTACTGAGCATGGCCTTGATGATAGGAGGTCAAAGGGAAGTGGAGAAGATATTTCAGCCAAAAGGAGGGTCAGAGTAAGGTGAGGAATGTAAGATATAGTCAGGAATCACACTAGGAAGGAAGGTATAAGTGGGGAATGTGCAGGAATATTTTGATACTCATAGGAGCAATGCCCACCTCAAAATAGAAAATCTGGGATGTTCTGCTGAGCTAATCTTAAAAGATGAGGTAAGGTGGGGCTGGAAGATTGGCACAGGAGTTAAAGCACTTGCCTAGCAGTCTCAAAGCCTTGAGTCCGATTCTTCATCATCACAGAAAGCCAGGCATGATGGCACATGCCTGTAATCCCAGCACTCGGGAGGCTGAGGCCAGGAGAATTGCCTTGTGTCCAAGGCCAGCCTGGGCTCCATAGTGAGACCTTGTCACAAAAATAGAAGTAAATTGCTAAGATGGCCTGATGACCTGTGTGAACATGGCTCGGGAATAAAAAGTAAATAATTAAATAAATATAAGTTTATTTGTTTTTTGTTTTGGGATGAATTTTAGACTTACAAGTTGCAAAGATAGCCACAGATTCCCTTATATGCCCCACCCTCTTCCCCTAATGCTATAACATCTTACGTAAACAAAGTACAGTTGTTATTGACCCAACTGGATCCAACTGACCTGGGCTCATTCTTTAGAACTGATTCTGATCCAATTCAAATTTGGCCCCAGGGGTTCTGACCACATTTTGTTTGAATGCCATGGAATGTTCTTTTTAATTAAAGTCAAAACCGCAGAAGGTGGCGCAGAAGGTGGCGGCACAAACCTCTAATCCCAGGAATTGGGAGGGTGAAAGAGGAAGATCTTGATTTCAAGGTAAGTCTGGGCAATTTAGCAATGTGGCAAAATCGTCTCAGATTAAAAATTAAAAATACGAAAAAGGCTGGGGGTGTTGCTCAGTGTGAAGACCCAGGATTCCATTCCCATACTGCAACAAACAAATACACTAATAATGAAGACTTCACTTTTAGCAGTGAGACACTTACATTGGTAGGAGCACCAGTGAACACTTAGGCTTAAACACCAAGTTCTCAACCTTTCAGCTCTGTTACATGCCCATTTTATCCAAATGTGTAGGTACCTATGAATCAGGTTGGGAGTATTTGGGTGTAGCATGGTAGAGTAATTGACTAACCTCCCCAGAAGAGAGGCAGAAGAAGGGTAGATGCCTTATGTCCCAGTCAGAGTCCAGTTCAGGATCACTTGGACCTGATGTCTGCTTGACGCACCAATGTCATGACACATAGTGCCTAGGGGTTGGACCATGTGTCTGCGTGTCCACAGTAGCATGATGCTCATGACCCCATAAAGTGGTCTGTATTAGTGTTAGAGACTTTCTAAGTCCCTTTTAATTTTGAACGAAGACCCTTTTTCCTGTATTATTTTACTACCCATTGGCCCTACAGGTGGTTCCTAACATGACAGACACAGACTATAATCCCTGCCATGTGCCAGCTGTGTGTACACAGGAGAGCCCTCGTGCATACCTGCTATTCCAATGTAATTATGCATTGGTGATGTTTGTGGTGTCCTGTTTGTCCTGTCACCCCATGGGAGTGGTACACGATGTGGTTGCCCTGCCAAAGACTTCTGCCATCTCACCTTACTAAGCCTGCCCTCTACAGAGAACCCCCATCCGCAGAGTGTTTGACTATTTCTCCTGTAGTCTCCGGCCTGTGTATGGCACCTGCACATGGCAGGCAGGGATTCCCAAAGTGGGAAAGGCTGGCATTCAGCTCGGGGCACTGGCCTGGGGGGGCTCAGATCCCATGTGGCTGAAGGCAGAGCCACGTGTGTATGGGCTGCATCGGCTCCTATCTTCACTCAGAAGCCCTGCGGTTGCCAAGAGGGAACGAGTCCACAGCGTTTCCTGCGCTGATTTAACTGTGCGTCCTTCTGCTTGGAGGACGTGACTTGGAGCCAGAGTTCCAAATCTGCACTTTAAGAAGCACCCGCTCTAAGTTCTTGACACACACTCGGTTTTCATCTTAGTTAACATTTCGGGGGGTTGTGCCCCAGCAGGGAAGGGAACTTCTGTATCATCCCCTACTCTGCTAGCATTGGTGGGTAGAAAGAGCCCCAACATCCATTCAGGTCTCCTAATGCCGGGTTCCACTGGAGGTACCAGGTCCCATCACAACACTCCTAAACTTGTTCCTCTTGTTTCCTTGGTTGTGGTCTCCCGTGCACTATGAAGTCAAGGCAAGCTCCTGCCCAATAAACAAGAAAAACGCAGCCAACAGAGACCAAGCCTGAGAGCTGGTAAAGTTGCCGTTACCGCATTTAAATTGTTTCTACAGCATCTCAGGGTAAATTCCTTGCCCTGCTTCCCTCTTTAACCTGATCCTTTTTCTTTCTGCTCCAGGGATCTGGGGTGTTGACCTACAGGCTGAGTTGGTGTCGCTTGCCTGGGGCTGGCTCCGATTTGACCTTGTAACCCATGACAAGGCCAGGGAAAAAACTGCTTTATAGCCACAGGCTCAGAGGAGAAAATGGCTTTATAGAAAATGTCACAGGTTCCCAAGAGGTGCCCGATTCTTCAGCTGCATCTGTTTCTCTCCTTCTCCCCCTTTCCTTCTCCACTCACTTTCTCACCCTACGTCTGGTCAGAGGAGATAGGAGAGTTCGTGTTACCTGGTACCACACAACTTTTGGAATGCCAAATATTTGGATTATTTCTCTTACCCCCCCCCCCCCCCCACCGTGTGTATGGCCAGGAGGCCCCCTTCAGGCCTGAAGCCATGGCTCTCCAGGTAGCAGCCAGTAGCAAGGAGCAAGGTGACCCTCACCCTAGGGGTTCACAGTAGTTATGGGGCATTTGGCCATTTGCAAGTGCCGGCGCCTCTTGTAGACACCAGAGTACCTGGGGATTTGCGGTTACTGTGTGTGGGGTTTTTTTCCCCGTTGGCTGGCCTATTTTTGTGATACATAAAAATTGCACTCATCATGAGGACCTGGACCATGTACATGGAGTACTGAACCTCCCCACCCTCTCCTCCCGCCTTCCCCAGGTCCCCTCCCTTCTCTAGCAGGCGACCTCCCTGTTTCCCTATCATCTCTCTTATATTTTGCTCAACTTACTTATCTTTTGGATATATATTTGAATTTCTTATATTAAAAATCATGGGATGTTTAACCTTCTGTGTGTGATTTATTTCTCTTAACATTATAGTCTCAAAAAACATCTGCTTTTCTACAAATAACTCTAAGTTATTCTTCTTTCTGGCTGAGTTGGAATTTCATTTTCAAACAATGGAGAAAGCTGTCCCATGCAAACTCATTCAGTGTCTGCAGTGCTTATGACCATTGGTGTGAGTTGTGTGTTGTTTTCAAACAAGCAATGGGAAGCTTCTGAGGGGTTTAAGCAGAGGCTGACGTGGTCAGATCTGTGTTTTTCCAAAGACGGGGGGTGGGGAGCAATCCCCTTTGTTATTTTTTAAAGGTAATGCAAAAATATTATTCTGCAATGAAAAAAATACAAAACAAAACAAATCCATCATTATAAAGGAATGCTCTATGTCTGCCCTTCTCTGCTTTCTGGGAGACTCTCCTAATAAGGCCTTTATCCATTGCACACACTGCCGCCTGGTACCTCCTGTGACCGGTCCTGCCAATCTCCACAAGAGCCAGCTGGGTCAGAGGGCTCCGCCAGCTACCATTTCTGTGTTTGAGGCTAATCAGCTTACAGTGGGCCTGAAATTGCGGTCACGCTGGCCTCTCATTGGCAATGTTCCCTCTTTAACAAACTGGCTTTCTTGTTGAAAGAATTAATTTTTACAAAGTCTCAGAGATATGGCTTATCCAAAGACCTCTGGCCCGATAGTCTGGGTATAAACCGTGAAGTCAAGGGGGCTCCAAGTTCATTGTTTAACCTTGCCTGCCACTCTTAGGTACGGAAAAGGCCTATTAGGCAACGGGGATGACATCTCACCACACTTGGCTCCCTGGGCGTTTATGGTTCTCTCAGTCTTTCTTCTCTCCTTTAATGCTTTCTTTACACAACTTTCTCCACGATGGTGGACACTTGCTTGTGCACATGGTAAATGAAAGCTGTGGGTCACCAACCACTGTAACAGCATCACCTTCTGGCCATCAGATAGTAGACATCCCCAGCCCTGGAACTACACTCTCCTCATCTGTAAAATAGGAACATAATGAGGACTACGAGAGGAAAAAGGGCCATTCCAGGGCAGTGAGGTGTGTGTGTGTGTGTGTGTGTGTGTGTGTGTGTGTGGCACTGGGGAAGGGAATCAAGCCCAGAGCCTTCACAATGAGCTACATCACAATCCATTTTTAAATTTTTAGTCTTAAGGCATGATCTTACCAAATTCCTAAATTGCCCAGGCTGGGCTTGAACTTGTGATCCTCCTGTCTCAGCCTCCCAGAGTGCTGGGATTCCGGGCCTGCACCACCAGGCCTGGCTTGAAGCATCTTTTGAAGCCCCTTCCAGCTCTCGGATCTATGGCTCTCTCAGAAACTCTGCATGAAAATTACATGGCTCATTTTGGACCCATCTGGGAAAAGATGACGTACTCAGAGAAGTATGTGACTTCTTTTTAATTTTTTTTTTTTTCATGCTACACTTGAAATAGCTTCTTTCATTCCCTGTAATGCAGAGGGTACCAGGCTATGGTGGTGCCATGTCTTGGCCTCAGGAGGAAACTCCACCAGCTTAGGTCCCAAGTCATGAAGACTCACTGGCCTAGCTGCTGTGGTGAGGACCAGGGAGCACCTGTGCAGGGACATAGGGTCACCTTGGAGTGGCTCATGATGGGAAACCAGAACCCACCTAGCAGGCCTTGAGTTATTCCAGTGAGTACTCCCCTTCCTGCCCTGAACTCTCCCAAGTGCCTGAGAAGAGAAAACTGTGGGGCTCACACTGTCATAAATATACATCAAAAACACTAAAAAAAAAAAAAATCTTGAATTTCAAATACACTTTAAAGCTGAGCATTTTAGGCCCTGATTGAAGCCTTTTTTTTTTTTTCTAATGATACTGAGAATTCAACCTAGATCCTTTGCACTGAGCTAGATCTCTAGCCCATTTAAAAAATTTTAAACTTCATCTTTTAATTCCGAAGTTGCCCCGGGCGGGGCTTGAACATGCAAACTTCCTGCTTCATGTTCCCAGGATGCTAGGATTTCAGGCCTGCATCACCCGGCCCCACTGAAGAATATTCATCAAACAAAGTGTCTTTCCCCTTTGGAGTTAAAGGTGCTACTGGGCTTATCTTGAAACTCAATCCAGCGATATGGACTCAGGGTTTTCCCCCCTGCTCGCGTGTCTTTCTGTAATTCTGCCTCTTCTCGGAGTTCCTCCAGTGGAGATGGTCAGTTTGAGTGGGAAGTTCTGCAGCCCGGGGCCTGAGTTCTAAAGCATCAGGTGGGCTCCCAATTCCAGGACCCCACAGCCTTTGCCTGGGGGTGCTGCCTCACTGCTTTTTGCCATGGTAACGGGCCACACCTGTTCCTGTCTTTGGGCAAGGAAGCTACCACAAAGATGGACATTATCAGACCAAGTAGAGAGTTCTGTGTCCTCTGGTACCAATCCTCAGACCTCCTAGGAGCAGGAGCTCAGAGGGAAGGTGGCAGAATGGAATGGACAGAAAATGAAGCTACGACTGGGAGCTGGGAGAAGGACTCGCAGCTGGTTTTACTCTGAGTTCTAGCCCTGTGACCGTGAGCGGTCACTTAGCCTCTCAAAAGACCGGGCATCCTCTTCTGCAGGGCAGGCCTGACCCTCACACACTGCCGACTCTTGCGTAGTGGAGAAGTGAGTAGACACGCTCTCCTGCTCTCCCCCTTCCCGCCCAGCAGGCTAAAACCTGCAAGAAAGCAGGCCGCATACCTGATCCGCCTGGCCCTTTCGTCCGTCCGCCTGGCTCTTTGCTTTGCCCTTTTTTCTTGTATCTGCATGGGGACATTCTGCGGAAGGACAGAGGGTCAAGCAGAAAATAAACATAAGCAAGAGCAAGCATGCACATGAAGACGCAACTCCTCCTGACAGGGTCTGGTGAGTGGAAAAACCACACAGTGGGAAGAGAGACCTGCATTGCCCTGACACGCATGCAGTCAGATACTGTGTGCAAGTCATAGAGTGGCCAAAAAGGCTCCCCAACTCTCTCTCTCTCTCTCTGTCTCTCTCTCTCTTCCTCCTCCTCCTTCTTCTTTCATCTTTCTCTTTCTTCTTAGAAGCACACAGGTTGTTTCAAGTGGAGAGAGAAAAGGAACACATTTTCACAAGATTTACTTTCATTGGAGAGTGAAACTTTTTTTTCTCGCTAGTACCTGAATTTCCCCCAAAGCTAACAAGAACCACCCTCTGTGAAATGGTCTCATGAAGCAAATGCATCACGGTGTGGAAGACACGTGGGTTTTATACTTCAACAAATGGGCACCTGGACCCTTGCTCCACTTACTTGCTCACTGCATGACTTTGGAGAAGTGACTTTGTGGAATCTTTGAGAGGCTTATTTTCTCAAGTGAAGATCATGGTTTGGAAGGTTTGCGTAAGTTCACCATTTCCTCCTCAGGGACAAGAGAAGACTTTACCTTCCCTGTCCCCTTGAAGTTAGACGCGGCCATGTGATTTACTGTGACCAGTGGAGTATGACTCCCTTTTTTAAATATTGAAAGAAAAAAGAGAAAGAAGAAGGAGGAAAGGAAGGAAGGACCAATGGACAAAGGAAGGAAAGAAAGTGGTAAATACTTTTGGACTCAGTATACAGTCTTGGAGTTCCCTACCACCAGAGCTGGGACTGTGGAAGCCCAGATGAGCCTGAGTCTCAGAGGATTGGGATGAGCAAGGCACCCTCATACCTGTTGGTTCTTTGAAACCACTGAGATTTGAGCTGGTGCATTACTGCAGCAAAACCTAGCATTCCATGACTGATATGTTATAACAGAATGTGGTGGTGCCTGTAAGCACAAGTCGGCAATGCTAAAGTGCTCCAGAAACCTGTTGCTTCAGTATACTGAAGCAACTAACTGCTGACCAGGGGCCCAAGGAACGAGGCAAATTCCTACATGGGTTAGTCAGGCTACAGAGGCCATAGAGGGCTGGGATTAAAAAAAAAAAAAAAAAACTATGAGATGCCCTAAATTATGCAAGAGAGAGATAGGGAAGAAATAGGGAAAGTTAAGCAGTTAACCGTTGTGTTCCAAAACAACAGAAGATTGTTCCTTAGTCCTAAATGGATGTTACCGTCACCAGTACAACAAAACAGAACTTTAAAAGTTACATTATTTGTTCTTTAGGGAGAATTGGTTTCTCTAAGCTTCCTTAGGCCTAAGAATGGCCGCCCTACCTCTCCTCAGCTCAGACAAATGGAGAAATGAACAGATGGACAGAACATGGGGACTCTACACCAGGAAGTTGCTGTCTAGTTTCATTTCTTTAGGCTGTGGAGGGACATGTCAAGGTCCAAGAAAGGATGTAATAAACCTGGATGTGTCTTTTTTGCTCATTGTGTTTCCCTTTCCCACTGTTCCTTGCTGATAAAAAAAAAAACCCTGATATAGCAGTACACAGTAAAATTGTGATTTGTATCATGAGGCCTTTATTCTGGAGCTTATTCAAGGGAAAGGTGGTATTTATTATAAGTACTGTGGCATCTGTTGAGGAAGATTTTTCAGAATTTTCCCGGTTTTGATCCCTGGCGGAAACAAACAGTCTGAAGGAAACTTGCAGCTATTAAATCCAAACTCATGACACCAAAGGATCTCTGAAATAAAAGGGTTGGTTGAACCCTAGTTTCCTTGGACACACCTTTGAATTTGACACTGGAGAGCAAACTCTGAGGGGGTTTTTGTTGCCTGGCCATGTGTGTTGAATTCATGTCTCTGATGTCAAACACTGAAATTGTGAACAAACGTGGCAAGGTGGCACTTTACTTAGGAAATAAAAGGACTAAGAGACAGAAGCTTCCACTAGTTGGAAGGGGGCCAACATGGCTGCCTTGTCTAGGGGCTTTTCTAGATGAGCTGAATAATAGGATAATCCCACTAAACAGTTTGGTTGCTAAGGCTTGGTTGCTGAGGTCCTCCACCCTTAAGATCCTCCTCCCTTAAGGGCCTCCGCCCTTAAGACCCTTGTTGTCACTTAACATATTTTAACCATAAACTGTTTTGGGGAGCAGTTGACTGCAAAGTGTTTCAGGGATCATGAGCCAGAGGTTGTCTCACACTCCCATAAATTCTTAATTCAGGGAAAGGGGATACCTCTTTTATCCCTAATTACCTATATGCCCACGACATCCTGTCTCTGAGCATATGGGTCTAAGTGGTGGGTACCATTAAATGTTTGACTTAAACTTCCAGGCAGTGATACCCACTGCTTACATATAAACTTTCTGAACTAGCAGCGCCAACCAGTCCAGAAGGAAGGGGGCTTTCTTATAGACAGCCTTATCTTCAAACTTTCTTTGGTTTGGTTACCCTGTTTCCATCTCTTCACATGAATGTACAGCTTTCTCTTTCCTTCTCCAAGCTGTCTTTACAAAAATGCTCTTGGTTCATCGAACCAGTCTGTATTTTTTCCAACTGTTATCTAGCTGGCCTGATGGTGGTGGTGGTGGAACATGTCTCTGAACTTGTCCTTTTCTGCCTGGCATCCATGGTGGCTCAGTCGACCCTTCTATTTCAGAGATACATTGGTCTCACAGGTTTGGGTTTAATACCTGCAACTTTCATCCAAACTATTTTTTCCACCAGGGATGGGAATCAGGAAAATTCTGGAAAATCTTCCTCAACAGATACCACGGTACTTATAACAATACCACCTTTGCCTTTGAAAAAAACTCCAGATAAAAGGCCAACTTATATCCTAAAAGGGAGGAGCTTGGAGGAATTCATCAGGGTCTGGGGAGTAGAGGATTCTTGGAAGAGTGGGGAGCCCAGACTTGAGCAGCATTGCAGAGGTGGGCCTGTACGGCAACGGGAAGCCCTTGGCAGTATGGAGGCTGGTACCTTTTGCATGTGACCCCTGTCCTTTCCCTCTGCTGTGCTACCCACTCTGTCCTTGCATAATATTTTCCCTTACAATTTTCCACAAAAATTAACTGGAGTTGTTCTTTAAAACTGTCAAAAGATAAAACTGAAAGTATTTAATTAAAAGATCTTAATTGGCTTATTTTCACTTCTAGGCTAGTGCAGCACTCCATCACATAAAATAGAATACGTGTTTTTGTGACTTAAGTAGAAGAGGTTGGTTTTATAGACAAAGGAGGGTTTGAAGCAAACAAACAGAAGGATATTGGTCACTTCAAAGTCACTTCCTCTGGGCTGGAGGAATAGTACAGTGGTTAGAGTGCTTGCCTACAAGGCCCTGAGTTTGATTCCCCAGCACTACATAAATCAGGCATAGCGGCACACCCCTGTAATCCCAGAAGGCTCAGGTAGGAAGATTACTGTGAGTTTGAGGCCAGCCTGAGCTACATAGTGAGCTCAGAACCAGCCTGGACTGCAGAGCAAGACCTTGTCTCAAAAAAAAAAAAAAAAAGTTGCTTCCTTATAAGACTTATAAAATAAAAGACTGGAGACATGGAGACAAAACAATAAAAAAAATAACTTATTGGTTAACATCAGCTTACTTCCTGTTACCTTTTTTTGTGAGGGCTTAAGGCAAAGATAACATCATGATTATCGCGCCAATCGAAACTGCCTATTTGGGAAATCTGGCTGTCACATCTGCAACTCTAACTTCTCATGGTTCAGATAAACAGCTCAGTTTCAGCTTAGAAATGTGGAGCACTGGCATGAGTGACTCCATTCTAATCTTTAGCCTGGCCTATTGCGGGCTAGAGTAGGAGCTCAGTTCAGAGCAATGGCCTCCATTAAGTTTTATTTAGCACTCGCAGAGTCTGACTTCCTACCCTCAATTACAGGTCCCCATTCATTGGATATCTCACCTCCATTCCCACTACTGAACCCCCGTTTCCACATGGTGTCTCCACTTGTAGGCAGATTTCAAATCCATGTGAGGAGCACTGGTCTTCCGCAAGGCTCAAGTTCAACCTCCTGCTCAGCCTCTAGATGGCTTCTTGGATCTCACGTTTTCTCCAGTGACACGAAAACAGAGGACACAAACCAGAGAAAACAACCAGAAGTGTCGCGCAGGCCAGGAATGACTGCGGTCCAACAGCAGTGTGCATTTATTCCTTTGAGAATTTGACTTGGGGCAGGGGATGGGGAAGGGGTGAGAGGCTGCCTCTAATTCTGGATTCACAAAATAAAATGGTATGGTATAATAAGAGCCCCTAATGCCTTTGGAATTTTCTCAGTGATAGGAGTGCCTTTTCCTATTCAAAACGAACCCCTTTTAATCATAAGGTGCTAATGAGGTGACTTAGAGTGGGGCCCCTAGGTAGCCTCAGGATGAGGCTAGCCACCAGAAAGAGCGAAGGATTAGAGGGGTTGGACGGGTCAGCCTCACAGCTGACTTCTAAGAATAGGGTGTTGAGGAGGGGTCCTGGATATTAAGCTCTAAAAACTCTTGAACACTGAGATTTGAAGGAGCTTTGGGTTGGTGAATGTGTTCCTATGTCTGGAGAGTGGCGTACCCCGACTGCGCAGGACAGACACTGCTGCTGCACTTAGAACCCTTCCAGAGCTCAGCCTGTGTGCCTCTTCACCTGGCTGCTCTTCTACACCACTTACAATGAGCTGGCGAACCTAAGTGTTTTTCTGAGTTCTGTGAGCAGTTTTAGTAAACTATCAAATCTGAGGAAGGTGGCTCTGGGAGCTGTGATTTATAGCTGGTCAGACTTGCGGTTGGCATCGTGAAGTGGGATAGTCTTTTTATTTATTTATTTATTTATTTTTTGAGACAGAGTCCCACTCTATAGTCCAGGACTGTTCTGAACTCACTATGTAGCCTAGGCTGGCCTCAAACTTACAGCAATCCTCCTGCCTCAGCCTCCTGAGTGCCCAATTTATGCGGCGCAGGGGAATCAACTCAGCTGAGCGATTCCTCTAGCCCAGAGCAGTCTTGAGATTGATGAGCCTTTATACTATAGGATCTGCTGCTGGTTTCAGGAAGACAGCGTCAGATTTTAATTAAGCTATAGAACGCTCAGCTGGTGCTCACAGAGTTGGAGAATTGCTCGGTCCAAGACTCCACACATTCACTGGCTGTTTGAAGTTTCGTAACAGTGGTCGCTCCCTTGGCAGTTGTCCTTCCAAAGTTGTATTCCCCTCCCTTTTGTCCAGCATTCTACATTCCAACGAGGAGCTGCCCCTGAGTGACCATGATGTTAAATGCTAAATAATATTCTTCTAGATTTACAGAACCCAGAACATCTGGTATACTCAGGCATCAGCATGTGTCATGTGCCTCCATGTTCTTCAATCCCATGCACCAAATAACACAAAACATATAAACTGATATGAGGTTTGACTCACCAAAAAGTAATGCATTGTTTTTTATAAAAACATATAGAAAGTAGCTCCAGGAAGTCAAGGTCAGTTAAGATGTACAACCAGAGAAAAAAAAGGACACACATTCCCTGGATTTCTCAAGTAATCTTCTGCCCGTTGGTTCCCTACAGAAGCTGATTCGTCTACGTAAATTTCCTAAGATGCGGCTCTGAAGACAGTAGCCCCTCCACCTTCTCAGAACTCCAGCCCTTGAATTAAAACTGTTTTTTTTTTTCCAACTGGTTTCATCTTGTGACTATTGGCTTTTAAGCAGTGAGCGGCCTGCACTTAAGTCTGGTATTAACATGAATAGAGAAACAGTCTTTTTTTTTTTTTTTTTTTGCTCCAAATGAACAGTTAAATATTTCAGACTATAATAAAAAGCTATTGCTGTTTATTAAAGCATGAGACCTAGGGAGGGAGAAATAAATTCACAGATAGAAACTCAGATACCATCTTCCACATAGCAAATAATTTGAACAACAAAAGGGTCCAGGCATGGTGGCATGTACTCATAGACTCTGTTACTTGGGAGGCTGAGGCGAGAGACTCACTCAAGCCCGGGAGTTGAAGATCAGCCTGCGTAACATGGTAAGGCCTTGTCGCAAAAAAAAAAAAAAAAAAAAAAAAAAAAAAAAAAAAAAAAAAAAAAAAAAAAAAAAAAAAAAAAAAAAAGAATAAGTACAACTTAAAAGAAAAAAGAAACCCTTATCAAAGAGAAAAAATGGAATAAAAGAATACACTGGGGCTTCTGGGGCTAGAAGAATAACACAACATTTAGAGCGCCTGCCTACCAAGCCCGAGGCCCTCGGTTCAATTCCTCATCACCACATAAAACAGGCATGGTAGCACACACCTGTAATCTCGGTACTTGGAAAGCTGAGGCAGGAGGATTGCCACGAGTCCAAGGCCAGCCCGGGCTACACAGTGAGTTCAGGACCAGCCTGCACTACAGAGTGAGAGCCTGTCTCAAAACAAAGACACACACAAACCAAACCAAACCAAACAAGCAAACAAAAAAAGGATACACTAAATTAAACTACATTTTGAACAAACTGAACAAAGTGGCTATCAAGGGCCCTGAGACACTGTTGTATCAAGTTGATTCTAGAAGACCAGCTGTGATTTTGACTGGTTTCCCCCTGCAGTACTACAGTATTATTTCCTGCTGTAGTTTTTTTCCAGCCTGGACTCTAAAGATAACCAGAAACATAGATGTGTGCACAAGGCGCAGATAGGAACTCCAACAGAAGTTTTGTATCTCATCTAAGAGACGACAATGATGGGATGGAGCAAATACTCTTATCTCCCCCCACGCCCCCGCCACTTCTTTCCAGTTTACACTCGCTGGCAATATTATGGCAGCAGTGGTGGTGGTAGGGGTTGGAACTGTTGCTGGAGCCATGCAATCTGATAAGAGCAGTGATCACGAGACTGAGCAGCAAATCTCTATGCTTCTCCTCAATCTCTGTCCTACTGATACATGACTCCAAGTACAGGACCAGTCACAGTAAATGTAAGGCAGAGAAGAAAGATTTCAGACTGGAAAATTAGCAAGGGAGATCTCAGGGATCTAGGCTGTGTTGGAAGGCCAGGGACAGTAGAGAAATTAAAATTAAATCTTATAAACTTATGGCTAGACTCCTGAGCTCGCCTCCAGGTTGCATTTACATGGCTATGTGAATCTTACCTACATATTATACCACACATTTTGAGAACTAAAACTCCTGGATTGATCATGATCCAAGTCTAGGACTGGTCACTGCTGCCACACACACACACACACACACACACACACACACACACACACACATGAGTAATCTGATTAACACTCTGCTCTGCAAACATAATTGATATTGGGACCACATTCCAAGAGGCAGGCAAAGCAAATATCACCTGTTTGCTTATTTGCTTTTTAAAATCAACACTCCTTTTAGGATTTAAAAACAAACAGACCCAGAGTCTTATGTTTTTTTTTTTCAAAATGTTTAGAATATAACCCAATATTATTCAGTTTATAAAGAACCATGGAAGTCTCAACAGACGAGGAAAGAGGTAATCGACAGATGTCAGCAGAAAGGATACAGATATTAAGATCTGTAAAGAATTGATTTTACCATATAAGGACAAACACTCTTGAAACGAATGGAAAAATAGGAAGCTTGTGCAAAAGCCACATAAAATGGAAGAAGTAAAGATAAACTAAATGATAATTTTCAGTTTGAAAAGTACATTAACTTAATTTTAAAATCAATTGAGCGGAAATGAATTTTTAAAATTATGTGATCTGAATAACAGAGGGAACAAGAATTGGAAGAAAAAAAATATCCCCAACTATCAGGACCTCAAGTCATTAGGTTTCCAGGAGGAAAGGAGAAAAGATGGCGAATGTGGAAAACAGTTTAAACAATAATGTAGGAAAAAAAACATATTGCACAAGAGATGTGAACGAAGAGTGAAAAAACTCAAGGAATCCCAAACAGAATAAAATCAAAGAAACTCATACCAGCGTGGTACTAGGGATTGGAGATTAAACCCAGACCTTCGCTCTTAGCTATATCTCCTCTTTTTATTTTTTATTTTCAGACAGAGTCTTGTTAAATTGTCCACACTGGGCTCCAACTTGCAATCCTCCTGCCTCCGCCTCCCAGAACTGGATTACAGGTTTGTGTCATCAGGACTCCCTGAAAATAAAAATCCTGAAAGCAACAGTAGCATAATTACTTATTTCATAGGAGGAAATAATGGTTCATGTGATCTTATGTTTCTAACCAGAAACCACAGAAGTATAACACCATATTTAACATGTTAAAATAAAGAGCTCTTAATCCCGATTCTACATCAACGCTGAAACAAAAAACTACCAACCCAGAATTTCATATTCAGTGAAAACATCCTTCACAAATGAAGAGATAAAATAAGAATTATTTCTAGGTAGAGGAAAAGAAATTCATGGCTACCAGAATAGGAGGCTGAGGGAACTCCTTCAAGATAAAGGAAAATTAGACGAAAGGCAAACTTGCAGCAATAGTGAGAAAGAAAAGGAACTGAAGTGGAAAATATCAGGGGAAAGTATAATAATCCAAGTTCTATTATATTTGGCCTACATGTGACAGCTGAAAGCGAATGTTTTTACACAAATGATTTCCTGATGCAATTGTCAATGTACATAGACGCTGTACTGTGATGAATGCGCACCAAAGATACCCGCAGTAACTACTTAATGATAAAGTTTCTATATTTCACTTGAACTTATAAAATTTCTTGGCAGGCGCAGTAGCACAGGCTCGTAATCCCAGCACTCTGGGAGGCTGAGGCAGGAGGATGGAGAGTGTGAGCCTAGGCTGGGCAATTTAGCAACTTGTCAAGGCTAAAAAATGAACTGGGATGTAGCTCAGTGTGAAGAGTTGATCTCGAATACCACAAGAA
Organism: Ctenodactylus gundi; assembly: GCA_004027205.1. Taxonomy (NCBI): domain Eukaryota; kingdom Metazoa; phylum Chordata; class Mammalia; order Rodentia; family Ctenodactylidae; genus Ctenodactylus; species Ctenodactylus gundi. The sequence continues at coordinate 1,279 of PVKB01008031.1, read as the reverse complement.
AAAAAAATAAAGCGAAACTTTAAAGTGAACTTTCTAAGGAAAAGTAAAAAATGCATAGCTTAGTGCTGAGAACAACTCCTAATTTTTATGGCTAAGGACAGATACTCATAAAATTTTAAATAGAAGACAAAAATATTTAAATATTTCAAGGAAAGACAAAATATAAACATAAGGGGCAGAGGGACAAGCATGACCTAGATAATAGTTCATGTGGACTAGATAATAGTGATCTGTGGACAAGTGTATTTATTTCTATAAAGTTTAAATAGTTCTAAACATTATGTTAGTCATCTGTTTCTGTGTAACAAATTAGCACAAACTTAACTTCAATTGTTTGTTTATGATATCAAAATATTTGTGGCCAAAAATTCTAGCGTGGCTGAGCTGGGTGCTCTGCTCCAGCGCCTCTCGTAGAGTTACAAGCAAAGTCGTTGACCAGGGCTGGGGTCACCTCTGAAACTTGACTGGGAAAGTATCTCATTCTAAGCCTGGTTGTTGGAGGGTTCAGTTTCTCTGGGACTGCTGGGCTGAGGGTCTCAGTTCCTGGGTGGCTGTTCACTGGAGGCTGCCCTGAGGTTGTGCCACCTAAGCTTCTCTGACACGGCAATTTGCCTCACTAGAGCTGACAAGAGAGGAAGTCCGCTGGGAGAGCCTCAGAACAAGAGAAAAGCTGTAAGTCTTAGGTAGCGTAAGCAAAGAGGTGATGACAGCCCATCACCTCTGCCATTTTCTTTTGGTTGCAAGCAATTCACAGAGCCTGTGCATACTGAGGGGACGGGATTTAACAAGGACATAGATTCCAAGGAAAGGCTCGGTGGGGCCATATTAGAATTTGGCCACCAGAACTGCCAGTTAAACATAGACATTAGAAGGGTTTGTTTTTTTTTTTTTAAACAACCAGCTGGGTCCAGTGACACAAGCCTATAATTCCAGTATTTTGGGAGACTGAGGCGGGAGAATCCCAAGATGAAGCTCAGCCTGGACAAGCTGGCAACTTAATGAAAAGCCCTGTCTCAAATAAACAATGAAAAAGGACCAGGGGATGGACCTCAAAGCCAAGGCTGGGCTCAATCCCCAGTACTGCCAAAAAAAAAAAAAAAAAAAAAAAAAAAAAAAAAAAAAAAAAAAAAAAAAAAAAAAAAAAAAAAAAAAAAAAAAAAAAAAAAAAAAAAAAAAAAAAAAAAAAAAAAAAAAAAAAAAAAAAAAAAAAAAAAAAAAAAAAAAAAAAAAAAAAAAAAAAAAAAAAAAAAAAAAAAAAAAAAAAAAAAAAAAAAAAAAA
>PVKB01008030.1:0-22632 GCA_004027205.1 Ctenodactylus gundi | reverse complement strand
CCTCACTCCCGTGAGAACGGCCTACAGCAAGAACTCAAAAAATAATCATTGTTGACAAAGTTGCAGGAAAAAAGGAGCTCTGCTGCACTCCTGAAACGCAAGCCGGTACAACCACTGTGGAAAGCAGCCTGGGGGTTCCTTAGAAATCTGAGAACAGAAGTCCTACTTGATACAGCTACTTCTGTACTTGGCATGTTCCCAAATGAAATAAAGTCAACATACCAAAAAGTCACGTGCACATCCATGTTCATAGCAGCACGATTCACAATAGCCAAATCCTGGGAAAGACCCACCTGCCCGTCCAGAGGAATGGTCAAAGGAGATATGGTACCTAGACACAATGGAATACTATGCAGCCACAAAGAAAGACAGATATGAAGCATTTGAATGAAAATGGGGCCACCTAGAGTCAATAATGCTCAGTGAAATGGACCAAGCACAAAAGACTGACTACAGATGGGTGTGCCTCTTATGAAATGACATTAACGGCCTCGGCACGAATAACAGGGTAGAAAGAGAGGCAATGGTCAGGTAAGAAAGGTGTGAACCTCTGAAAGGGGTGAACATAGATGCTCACTGATTCTCCAAGTCCCATGATTCTAATGTGTTACAGAATTTGGAATTCATGTGTTTGTAACACTAACACTTCCACTGACTTCTGGTTCTGTTTGTCCATTGCATATTACTTGATATTTCACACTATGAGCTTATTCAGATCTTTGCAGGAGTAAGCAGAGGAACGGAGCTGGTCGGATAGCGCGGGCTTGTAATCCCCGTGCTCCGGGAAGCTAAGGAAGCAGGGTCCCACGCCCAAGCCCGGCCTGGACAACTTTGCAACTTAGCAAGACTATCTCAAAATCAAACATACAGAGGGCTGGAGACGTAGCTCCGTGAGAAGGCCCTGAGCTCAGTCTCCAGTACCACAAAAAGAAAGAAAAGAAAAAACAAAGAAGAACTGAGCTAGGTTGTATGTGACAATGGAGGACAGAGTAGGAATGACAGTATGTGGGCACCCACAGTGGGAAAAACCCCCGTAGCCCACCAGGATCCCCACGGGCGGCACCACCTGCACCCCGCCAGCTGGGGCACTGGATACAGCGTCACTCTTGCAGACACCGGCACAGCCCCTGCCCGAGCCTTGGGCTCCCGGGTTCCCAGGTTCTGATGTCACCTCAACAGGATGCGTGTCCTCTGCGTGTCACAGTCCTTATTACACTCGGAGGCATCCATTGCATGTCCTTGACTCCACTTTGAGAAAAATTCTTTTAACAAAACTAAGATCAACTGGGTTCCCAGCACCCTCTGGCTCTACACAGCCTCTATGGGACCCTGTACCTGGGCCCTTCGGGCCTTGGCCACCTTGGGTCAGCTGCCAGGTGCAGCAGGACATCACCTGCTCCTAAAGTCTGGCAAAGCTCTGTGTTGAGGAGGGCTGGTTACGGTCTCCATGGAAGAACCACCATGTACATTTATTGGATACCGGTTTACACCTGGAGGACACTGGATGGATATTACAAAGAACACTGGTATGTTCCCCACGCAGTGCCCACCACTATTCACACTCTGCCCCCCGCGGCACTCACCTACGCACTGAGTGACTCCCTGCAGCCCAGGCCACCCAGCTGGTCCTCACACATCACGCTCCTGTGCTCCAAAGACTGCAGCATGCTTCCTGATAAGCGGGACATGAACTCTAATTTGGGATCATCACCTAATTCCCCCAAGCCCTACCACCAGCACCTTCTGGGTTCACGGGCTGAGCCCTTGGAATGCAGCCTTTCCTCAGAGAGCAGCAGAGGGCGTGCTAGAGCCACGCAGCCTGACGCGCCGCTACAAACCACACCTGGAAAGAGGACTCTGGGCGAACAAATCTCACACAAGGTGTATTTTAAAGATATACAAACCAAGAAGCAAAACAACCTCTGTACAGACAAGGAACACATCAAAGAGACGTGCTAGCAAAAATATAAAAACGATAACCGTGTTGTAAATCGGTTAAAAGGGGAGACGATAAACAGTAATGTCAGAGTTACAGGAACTCAAAACAGGTCACAGAACCCAAGGAATAGTCTAGAAGAAGAAAAAGTATTCCAAAACAAAGGTAAAATTAGACAACAACAGTACGCTTTTAAAAATCACAAATGAAACAGTAAGAACTCAAGAAAAGTGACACAGAGAGCAGACAGGCCAAGAGGAGATGGACAGCGGTGGAGGAGGAAGGCAGAGCAGGGACGCGGCCGCGCCGCAAGGCTCTTCTTAGACTTCACACACACGCACGCACACACGCACACACACACACACACACGCACACACACACACACACACACATATGCACGCGCAATAACTAGAACTAACGCAGGGCTGGATTTAATCTGCCCACGTTTATTTGAACGTGCACATCTGCTTTCAGAGTGTATGGATACCTGCACATTATTTGCATGTTTCTGTATGACAATATTGCTGAGCTCATAAAATGCCTTGGGGAACATTATCTGTGCTCTGAAATGGTTTACAGACCCCTAGGGGTGCATGTGTGTGTTATTAGGGAATAAACCCAGGGTCTTTGTACTGATTTACACACCCTCATGTCCCCAGCATTTTTTTTTTTTTTGAGACAGGTTCTCGCTACGTTGCCCACCCCAGACTCAAACCTGGCCATCCTTCTGCTCTGGATTCCCAGCGTGCTGGGATTACAAGTGTGCTACCACGTCTGGCTGAGGTCTTAAGATGTGCTGAGCTGTGACTAGAGAGGGACCGTCCAGTGGAGGGACACAAACTCTTCAGGGCATTTCAGCCACTTCCATAGCCATAAATCACCAGACGTTCTATACCATATTGGGGTAGTTTTGCTGACTTACATTTTTCGGGGAAATTATTCATGTCATTTAGAAGTTGTAAACAGTCTCTTTCCATAGTTTCAACAGCATCCAATCTGCAGCGGTACCCACTTTCTGGTTTCCCGAGTTCGGTCTCCCCTCACCGCCATCAAAGTGGCTAAGAGTTCAAGTGTTTTATGGACCCTCGCTATGGTTTGGACGAGTTTCCCGCCACCAAAGGTCAGCAGGGAAAATTTTGGTCTCCACGCTCACAGTACTGTGAGGTTCTGTGAACCTTCAAGAGTGGGAGCCTGGTGGCAGGTCTTAGTTCACTGGGGGTGGTAGGAAGTCCTTGAAGGGCACAGGGAGAGCATGCCGCCCAGTCCTGGGTCTCTCTGCTTCCTGGCTGGAGACGCGGGCACTCACTCTGACACATATTACTGGCACGATGTGCCCTGCTCGCCAGAGGCCCAAAGCCGTGGCACCACCGGACCTTAGACTTGAACCTCCTGAACCATGGGCTTGAAGTAAACTTCTCTTTATCTTTCGTACCAGGTGTTTTGCTAGTGATGCCGAGTATCCTATCCCAATTTTCGTTTCAAAATTTATCGTGCCAAGCGACAGTTTTCACGTTCTACTCCATTCATCCCCACTTTGACCTTCGTTCACTTTCCTACTTTGCCTTGAACTATTCTGCAGTTATTTCTCTGACATTTAGAGTTAGGTGGCTGTTCATTTATTCTAAGTGTTTCTGGCTTACCCACATTTCGTCTGAGAATTGCTTTGGCAGCATCCCTCATATTTCGACACGCCATGTTTTCTCTCATTATCTTTAAATAGTTTATGCTTTATTTAAAAGCGCTTCAAGATTTCCAAGTACGTGATTAAAGATTGAGTATTTTGGCTATCGTTTTATAGTTATTTTCCACTGTACTGCACAGTATGCTTTCTGCTTCTGAATGTTAAGATTTCTGTTAAGATAAAACACATGCAGGTATGTTGGATAAAGGAAGCAAAGTGAACAGACTGTTAAGAATTCCGTCCAAACTTCTTGCAACTGTGTGAGTTTCTGCCATGTGGATCGGTCCCATCACGGTACTGGAACTGTCCACCTCCTATCCTTAGAATTTCTTCCCACGTAAGTTTTAGGCTTGTGTGATTATAGACATGAAAGTTCATGATGGTCACAACTTCCTAATAGAAGATAATTTTCTCCCCTTCTCTATCGTTTGGTGAACTGGTCAGGTTTTCTTTGTTCCAGAGTTTTTTTTTTTTTTTTCCCCATCTGATGATACCATCTGTTCTTACAGCTCTGCTAAGTCGTTAGCACAGTGGACACAGCTTCCATGCTACGGAATTCCCTGGAATTTCTGAAGTTCCTTAAACTTCTGCTTTTCTCTTCTCATCCTTATATGCACACACACATGAGATTTCACTTCAGGTAACATGTAAATTTGCATACCCACAGCATCAGCAATCACTTGGATGGGTCTGCGTGATGCAAGACGCTTTCTTCACCACTACTTGTTGTATCAAAAGTCATATTTTACACATGGTTGTCTGCTTTTCTGTTTTGTTAGGGTGTTAGAAAGGAGGCTGGAGGAGCTCTGAGTCCTTCTCTATCTGATGCAGTTAACTTTTTCCCCCTTAAATTTGAGCTCTAGTCTGGCTATGCCCAAGTTTCCAGGCTTAGAATCACTTTTCTTCAAGTACGTGGAGGACAGAGCTCCAATTAAACCCAGAATAGAACACACCGTTGAGTTTGGTGCCAGCTGATGACCAGGCCTTTGCAGAAAGTTTGTTTGGGCTCCCCCCCTCCACCCCCCGCCCGCCCGTTGCTGCCGAACACCTCCGGAGTTCCCTCCTTGTCTATGACATTCTAAATTCTGTCTAGGGTGTCCTTCCCCGGCTCCACAACCACGAGATGCATCCCAGGCTTTGGGACACGCTCCCCTCCCCCACCTTCTCTGTTCACTCTTTTTCAGATCCCTACTCAACAGAGCGTGAGCTTCTCACAATCAAGATCAGTCCTAGCCTCTTCACTGCGCACACACATCAGCCCTCCCCGCATGCACGGTCCACGCGCCTTTCCATCTGACTCCAGAAGCCCTCTATCCTGCACGCCGTCTTCCCGGGTGGCTCTGGAGCCTGCAGTCTGCACTCCAGGGTGGCTCCTGGGTGCTGGGGGCCCACATTCCAGGACGAATCCTGGCCTGCACTGCAGGATGGCTCCTAGGTTCTGGGGTCTGCCCTCCAGAACCGTTCCAGGGTGCTGGGAGCCTGTGTTCAGGCACGGCCCCCAGGCCAGGTCTCATGGGTCCTGAGTCCGACAGGTCTGTGTTCTGGAACAGCTCCTGGGTCCCTCAGGACCACATTCTGAGGCGGTTCCCAAGTCTTACATGCCTGCACCCTTAGGCGGCTCCCAAGTCCTGTGGGCCTGCACTCCAGAGTGGCTCCTGGGTCCCATGGCTCCACAGTCTGAGGTGGCTCCCAAATCCTGCAGGTTTGTGCACTAGGGTGGTCCCCGGGTGCTGTGGGCCTGCACTCCAGAATAGCTACGTTCTCTGGGTCCACAGTCTGCAACAGCCCTTGGCTTCTTCCTGTAATCTCTGCTTCCTTCCTTCTTTATTTTTGTCCATGTTGTCGTTCACGCCATCCTGCGTGTTCCACGTCACTGGATTTCACGTGTGCAAACCTGGAGGGCACACCATCTTTCACGCTGGAGTTTTCTTCCCGTCGTGCCGCTAAACTCGTTCCTTGAGCCTCCCTCCTGCTGTGCGTGGCGCACCTCCGTCCTGCTCCTAGCTTCCCTCGAACGTGTGATGGTGCCGTGCTCTAGAGGCGCCTGACGGGGCAGCCTGCTTCCTCTGCTCCGCCTCTGGGGTTGCAGGGAAGCAGGGGCGAGGAGCCTCTGGGCTGCACGTGCCGGCATCTCTGAAGTGGCTCCCGTCTCGCTCTGGATGGCAGCTGGCTAGACACACTCCCCGAGGCCCTGGCCCGACGCCCACACTCAAGTTCTCCACACAAGCCACACGCGCTCATGGGTGACGCCTGCTGCAGAGCACCGCAGGGCCGAAGGGCTGCGCGCCTTCCTCCCTTCTCCTCAAGTCTGCCGACCCTGGGCTGTGTCCTGGTTCTCGCTTGGCTTTGTTTTCTTTGGCAGTACCGGGGATCGAACCCAGGGCCTTGAGACTTAGATATATTTCACGTCCTTTTTAAAAGTGTGTGTTGCGACAAGATCTCCCAGAGTCGCCATGCTGCCCCGGCTGGACTACAGCTTCCTGTGCTCCTGTCCTGGCCTCCCGGGGTCCTGGGTTTTCAGCTGTGGCTGCCGTACCCAGCTCTGGTTCCTACCCTCGTATGCACCAGGCTTTCCAAATTGTCATCTATGCTGCTTTGATCCCACAAACACTGTTTCTGCCTCTTAATAATTAATCAAAATGCCTGGTTCTCTCGCTGCGCTATCTCTTTTGCTGAACACACTATGACTTTCTGTTGTGGCTGTTTTCATTCTGTCTTTCCTGAGCATTTTGGCATGGAGTGACAGCAGATGACTGTTCTCAGAGGCTATCGTCTCATAATCCCAGACTGACGCGTACTGCCTTTGTGGCTAGGAATGCTGTTTTTGCGCCCTGGGTTCACATATGTGCCCTGGATCTCCGGGTAGGACCTATGCCTGCTTCCTAGCCAGGGCATGGGAAGGCCCGTGGGCAGCTTGCCAGAGGTCTGAGCACAGAGGAGAAGCAGAATCCACACCTATGTAACAGGCACAAGCGAGGGCCGTGGACCAGGAGCAGGCACTGCCCCAAGGTGGGGACTGGGCACAGGGCCCAGCTCTCGCATGTGGCTCAGGCCCAAAGATGAGCTAACTGCACGTGGCTCCCAGCAGATCTTGACCGCGCAGCTGCTCTGTGTTTATTTAAGACTAACCTACAATTTCTCTGTTGTCTGTGATTACCCTGTGCCACTACATGACACTTGCTATGTACTTAAAATGTTGGCAGTTACCATGGAAACCGAGTACTCTCACTTCAAAGGGTAGTTGTATTTTTTTTTAGTTTCTTGGGTTTTATCCTACTTCAATAGTGATTAACTTACGACTGCTGCCAACAGGAAAAGAAGCCGGTGTGCCCCCTGCTCCCCGCCCTGTGCCCCCTCAGCGCCCCAGCCCTCTGTCCAGGTCATTCTGCCAGCCTCTTCCCATTGCTGCTGGTCCTTGCTTGCTGAAAGCCGCAACCCCGTTCAATGTCACTCTGCCGAGCCCGCTAACTTGCTTCAGGAAGTAACAAGTCACCGAGCGCATGTCCTGGACACACACGGGGCACACGCGCTGGCAGTCAGAACCCACCTCCGGGTCTGGTCACACTCTCGAATCCTCCAAATTACCCCAGGGCAAAGGCATTGCCCTTTAGTCTGTCAAAACCAGGTAGATATGGAGATTCCGTGTTGGTGTCTGTCCTCACGCCTCTTCCCATGCTGGGCTGACCAGTGCCCCCAGAGAAGGGGCTCGGGGCTGACTCCCTCTTCCCGTGCCCCCTTAGCTGAGCACCTCTCACTCCTCCTCTACTGCCGCCGGGCCGGCGGGGACAGCTGCCACCTCGCCCACCTCCTGAGGAGACCTGTCGGGGCCTGTTCCTCCCTCGTGCCCTTCCCTTGGGCAAAACTGAGAGCAGCCGCGTGCCCTGGCCCACCTCGCTGGTGCGCACACTGCTTCCACCTGTGCCCACAGCACTCCAGCCTTAGGCACCCTGACCTACTGGACGGGCTGCCCACCCCGCCCCGAGGCTCTCCACTCAGTGCTGGGACCTGGCTGCCCTCGGCCTGCAGAGGCAGGGCACCCCACACTGCATCCTGGCCTCACCCCTATCACTGGGACGCCCTCCAATCCATGTCCCTTCTGGGCAAATGGACCATGGGTCTGCCAAGCCCCTTTGGTGCCTTCCCTGACCGAGGCTCATCTCCCGGCCTCTGCCTCACACCCCTGGTGCAGGATATCCCAGGCCCCCTCTTTCTGTCACTCCCACTGCCAGGCTGGCGGTCATGTGCCCATGACACCGCCACTCCACTGGAGCCCCAGCTGTCCACCTGCGCTCTCACCACCACACTCGCCAATGGGCAGCCTCCTCCCTCGGGGTCTCCCTGTGCCAAGAGCCTTCTCGTGGGTCTCTACCCGCACTGTGGTTCCCCGTGAGGCCAGAGCAGGTACAAGGACCATGTGGCACAGGCCCCTCCCTGCTCCTGCTCAGGACGCCACACCCCAGGCCAGCTGCACCATCTGCTCCGCTCCCTTCACTAAAACATCATCTTCTCCACGGCAGAGCCTTGACCAGCCCAAGTGTATGTCCACACATGTGCACCCAAACTCACGTACAATGCACGCATGTGTGCCAGCACAAACACGCACACTCACAAGTACACATGTACTCACACCATCACAGTGCACACACATGTGCACACACATGCACTAGTGCACAGGCACGCATGTATAAACCTGCTCATTCCTGACCCCTTCCCAGTGCCATCCTTTGCTGACTTGCTTTAGGACATGTGTCTGGATTCCTCAGGAGTAGAGCCCACTCAGGGCACCGTCTTTGGGGACAGACCCACCACGGTGCTCATGGACGGATCTGTCCCATGCCTATAACAGTGCAGTGCACATGTTTGGTTACTGCTGGCCGAATGACTCTGCTGGCTCTTGGCAGCAATTCAATCCTCCCGGCTTCATTCAGAATTACTTCCAGTCAGTTCTAACTTAAATATCTCATTCCCTCCACTGTGTCTCCAACCTGCTGATAATCATCACAAGGCGAGTGAAGAGTTACTAACATTGTGGGTAGATGAACAGTAACAGTTGCCAGCGACTCCAGATTATTTAAGGAACAAAACTTTTTCCCACTTCTTTACAAATTACTCTGTCAATGGAAATAAACAGGTGAGAAACGGCAGCATCTGAGAGGCCCATAACGTTAACAGCAACTCTTGGAGAGGCCCATGACACGTACAGCAGGAGGGAGCCATGGAGAGTCGTGTACAGTTCAGGGTTAAGAATTTCAAAAGAAATGGCCAAGCAAGGGCAGCAACCAGAGGTCAGGGCAGGCCTCAAGTCAGGCGGGAAAAGGAGGGTCACGATTTAGGCTGAGGCCGGGCACAGGCAGGGACAGGTGGGCACAGGTGGGCAAAGCAGGTCAGTGCAGGCAGGGGCACAGGTGGCCACAGTCTGGAACAGGACGGGGCTGGGCAGGGCGGGCACCAGCAGGGGTGGACGAGAGTACCTGGAGCGCCTCCTTGTCCCGGCCTGGGGACGCCTGTCCTGCCAGCCCACCTGCTCCCCGAGAGTGAGACACTGTCCATCTACCAAAAAGCAAGGGAAAAGCATCACATCACCTGGTGATCCTGGCAAGGTGAGCACAGAACAGAGAGCCTCTCACTGGGCCCCTTTCCGCTCCTGAAGTTCTCCGTTGGGGCTTCACAGAAACGTTGTTACTTGACACGTAGTACCGTGCCCGCTGCAGAGGTCACGGTACATCTCAGAAAGGATGTGGTGTGTGCTGCTGCAGCCCCCTGTCCACTCCTAATGCTTGTGTCCCCTCTGCAAGTGCCCCACGCCCCGCAAGGTGCCTCCTCCTCCCTCTGCCCTCACCCTGATACTTCCCTACATGAGCTGTGCCTCACAGCCTGCTCTCTTTGGCCAGGCTTCCAACCTCCACTGAGGAAACAGTCTGTACCCTCGGCCACAGCAGAGGTGCAGCTTTCAGCTGCAGCAACTGTGAAGGGCGACAGGCATCTGGGTATGTTGTGCACCCTGCCCACTCTCTGTGCTCGAAGCAAAGTGACCGTGTGGCCGTTAACCACCACCCACCACAATGCCACTGCTGCGGACACAGTAATGCACAGGCCAGGGTCAGACACCTGGGGACCAGAGCCAGAGGATCAGGTCAGCAGGACAGCCAACACTTCCCCCGACGCAGGGCATTACAGTTTCATGAAGTCTCATGTTGTGGATTATCTGCAGACCCATATGCTGTTAGGAGATGGGGCCTGGTCTGGAGGGGCGGATCATGGGCGTGTGGTGGATTACAGATTGCTGACATGTGGTGGGTTAGGGGCTTAACCCTGGAAGGGACAGAGCACCAAGGCTGGACCCAGAAGGGGCGGGCCACTGGGACGGACCTGGAAGGGTTGACGCACACTTTCCCTTCTTCTTGGACCTGGCTTCCTGTCTGCAATGCACGAGGCGATGTCTCCACCCCTGCTTCTGCCATGCGCTTCCACCGCTGCCGGCCATCCATGAATGGACTGTAACATTCTGGAACTGTCAACTACAATAAGCTTTTCTTCACCTAATTTGTGCATGCCTGGTATTGAGTCACAGTGACAAAAAAGTAACTACTACACAGGGTCTAGTCATTCTCCCAATCACCTAATGAATCACCCTCCAGAGACACACACTGGAATTGGAAATACACAAAATCTGTTGTTTGTTTGTTTTTAAAGAAAAGATCTTGCTCTATGCTACAGGCTGGTCCTGAACTCACTACGCAGCCCAGGCTGGCCTTGAACTCATGGCAACCCTCCTGCTTCAGCCTCCTAAGTGCTGGGATTCCAGGTGCACATCACCATTCCCAGCTTATAAGGTTCTAGGGAATCAAACTCAGAGCTGTGCACTTGCTAAGCAAGCATTTTAACCTCTGAGCTATTCCTTTAGACCACAAGATCTTAAAAAGGAGGAAAAGCCAGCTGACATTTTATGCACTTAATGAACGTAAAGGACTTCCATGTTTGCCACACTACGCCCCGCGTTTACTAAGCAGGTCCTATGGCACCGACTTTTATGAAAGCTCAGGCGGGCTGAAGAAAAGCAGCTGGCAGAGGTCAGGCAGCCAGTGACCTCAGTGAGAGCGGCGGGGGCGGTCCCAGAGCTGCTGCATGAGCTCTTCCTACCCCGCAGGTGCACGCGCTGTGGACTGCAGAGGGCTGTGGAAAATGGCTTCTAACAATTCCTTCAAAGTCTGGGGACAAACTTAGGACACGGTGCTATTCATGGCATCGAAATGGCTATCATCTGTGTTCCCCCCGTACGAGCAGTACTAATGTAATCTACACGGACTCCTGCACCGGGCAAATCACCTCACGTTTCACGTTTCTCAATTACTAAGTAACATTAACATACTATTAGGCGTAATGAATGCAGCGATATATGTAAGTTCTTCTATTAACAATAACTATTAAAACTCCTCTTGGTCTTACGTGATTTTCATAAATCCTCAAAACAGTAGCTATTTTAAAAGTAAAGTATAAACAGATAACAAAGAAGGCTTGCTCCTACTGCTGTGTTAGCATTTCTGCTGGGTCTCTCCAGAAATTCCTTATGCCAATGGAAGTGCTCAGGTCTGTTCTACACCTGGCATATTACCCTTCACAACCGACGCAGCTTAAGTTTCTTCGAATCAGCACAGCTAAGGTAGGCTGGCACAAGATGTGAAATCCTTTGCATTTTTAATTCCAGAGGTGTCACCCAGAACCTGCTCCACACAGGTCTCTGCACATCACAGCCCACCCGAGGTGAGGAGGGCTGCTCCCCACACCACGGCTGCTACTGGTCCCCCTCAGGTGCTTTAATCTTCGACAAATCAAGAAGTAAATGCTATTATTGTTTTTAATTTTTAAAAACTGTATACATTAAGGTAACGGGGCATAGCTCAGTGATTAGAGCACTTGTCTAGGAAGCACAGGGCCTGGGCCAATCTCCCAGCACTACATACTAGCTGGTTATGGTGGCACATGCCTGTAATCCTAGCACTTGGGAGGCCGAGGCAGGAGGATTGCTGTGAGTTTGAGGTCAGCCTGGGCTACATAGTGAGTTCAGGATCATCCTGAACCACAGAGTGTTTCAAAAAAAAAAACCCCAAAAACCTGTATACATTTACATTTGTTGAGTGCATCTGAGCCTTGACATGTTTTCTGGCCACCCAGGCTGATGACTCACACACGTCCCCACCAGTGAGGGCGAGTGAGCGTCCAGACGGCCGTGGCTCTTTTACAGGGACTCTGCACAGTGTTCTGACCTGCACTGACCAACCGGCAGGCAGGGCACGAGGCCAAATCTCTGGCCCCCTCCGCGCCTGCACCCTGAGGTCTTTCCCTGGATGCTGCTGCCTCTTGAGGCTTTGCAGTGCGGACTCTTGTCCCTGACCCTGGCCTCTCACGGCACTGCCCACTGCCTCGGGGACTGCTGCCTGCATTCCTGCTTCCTCCTTCAGTCCCCCTCTGGAGTCAAGTTCTACCTTCAAGGTGCTCTTCCAGAAAGTCTCATGATGAAGCACTCTGCCAAAGTCCTCTGGTGTTTGAAACTGTCTGACTGAGGAGATTCTGTCTCGCTCTATAGACTTTGCACGCCTCACGGTACTTTTCTGTAGCATGGGAACTGCAGTGGAGACGCCTAGGCATTTACTCTCCTTTACTGAGGCCGCAGACATAAATAGAAAACGAATAAAAATGGAGAAAAGCCCTTCCCAAAGGAGGACTTCCAAGGGGCAACAGCAGTAAGCAAAGGAAAAGGCTCTCAGCCCCATTAGCAATTAAACACATGCAAATTAAGACCAAAAACAGAGGCACCTGCCAACCAGACTGCCTGGCACTACCCTGCAGGTGTCCAGGAGGGCCACAGAATTCTTTGCTTCCTCCAGTCAGTGAACTGGGCTTGGTCCTGAGAACCCTTGTGCTAGAGAGAAAAAAACCTAACAGTGAATTTTAACAGAAAATTAGGAGTCAGCCCGTCCCAGAGAGATGACTTTCACAGGGAGAAAAACATCAACTGGGCAGGGAAAACAGCTGATACAAATAACAAGTAATCTGAAAGCAAACAAGCGGGTTTTCCCATGAAATGTGACACAGGAAGGCTGAAGGAGATTGCCAGTAGCGGAGGAATCTGCTTTGTAAGACGCGCCTCTCTCCACAGTACTCTCATCACCATCTTATGAACCTTTGTGAAGGTCACGGTTATTCTGATTGTGATTTCTTCCTGTCACATTGTTGCCTTAACCAGCATAGAGTATCCATCTTTGCCTCCCCTGATCTGATCTGGTTTGAAGTCTGTCGTGTCTGAGAATAGTATAGCTACGCCCTCCTTGTTTTCTGGGTCCAGTCTGCATGATGTATTGAATTCCATCCTTTTATTTTCAGTCAATGTGTTTCCTTATGGGTAAAGTATGTCTCTTGTAAGTAGCATACTGTGGGGAGGGTTTTGTTCCAGTCTGCCAGTTTGTATCTTTTGACGGGCAAGTGGAGACCACAGACATTCAGTATTACGATCGTGGCACATGTGCAATATCCTGTCACTGTTACGATGCTCCTGTGTTAACTGCTCGGCCCATTTTCTGTCCATTCTCTCCCCTTTCTGTTGTTTCCTTTTCTCTGGAGTCTTTGTTGCCATTGGTCTCTCGTTCTCTAAGATTCCTTTACACATTTTCTATAATGCTGGTCAAGTGGATGTGAATTCCTTTAGGTTTTACCATGGAATATTTTAACTTGTCCTTCTATTTTGAGAGACAATATAGCACTCTGGGCTGGCATTTATGCTCTTAGTATTTGGACGATACCAGTCCATGAAATCTGGGCCTTTAGAGTTTGCACTCAGAAATTTGCAGTTATCCTGATGGGCCTGTCTTTGTAAGTCACCATCTGTTTTTCTTTTACAGCTTTTAATATTCTCTCTTTGTGTTGGGTCTCTAGTATTTTAATTATGATGTGTCATGAGGAGTCCTCTTCTGGTCAAAGTTGGAGATCTAAATGCCTATAGCAGTTCAATGCTCATTTCTTTCCTGCAATCTGGGAAATTTTCTTCCATAATTACACTGAACATGACCTTTAAGCCTTTTGTTTCTGCGCTCCCATAATTCTGAGGCTGTTTCTCTTTCAGTCACCTATCAGCTGTTGTAATCAGTCTCTTTCTTGGTTGTTTTATAGTCTTCCCTGATCCTGTGTTCCAGACTACTCACTTTATCTTCCAGATCTAATAATCTATCCTCAAAGTGGTTAAGAGAGTTGCTTATTTTTTCCTTTGAGTTTTTCATATCTGGAGTTCAGCTATCATTATTTCTGTATCTCTGCCAAGCCGTTCCCGAGTTTCTTGAATTACTTTCATTATCGGCTTGTTTGTTTCATCCTTACACCCCTCTAACTTCTTACTGATGACAGTTGCTGCCACAGTATGTCCACTCTCAGTCTCCTGTGCATCTCTATGTCCCGTGCACAGACGTGAGCGTTGCCACTGCCTTTGCTACCTGTGCACTCTGCTGTCTCTTGGTCCCCGTACTGGTTTCTGGGTGTCAGGCCCTCTGTAGGTGAGAATCACCTTGTTTCCCCATGCTTCTGCTGCAGTGCGTTGAAACTTGGGTGTTGTTAATGGTCTCTGTCTCTATTCCAGAGACTCTCTTACTGGGCTCTTTCTGCTGTGAGCACTACCTTGAGCATTCAGGTTTTAGAATTTATGACTGTCTTCCATTTATTTAGCTATTAATTTTGAGGTTATTCTCAATGTCCAGCCTGCTGTTGAGACCTTAATGTCCTCCACTCCTTGATGTAGACGGACAACGTGAACAACTTAACTTAAAAATAAATCTGAACAGCAAACTCATAAAATACACCGTGACTGCGTCTTTCTGAATTCTAATAGGGTTTTAAATTATTGTTATGATTATTACTGAATTTTTCTGGAAAGGATTGGGTCTTCTATTTTTCCTTTGAAACAAAGAAGTGATTTTAAAAAATAAAAATCAGTCTGTATCAAGTCACTTTGATAAAATCTTTATGAATTAATGAGTATGGGACCCTGTGTGGAATATTAGTGTCTCAGCCTTGAAAAATATGATCTATTAGCTCAAACCACAGAAAAGCTTAAGGTTACAAACTTGCATACTGACTTACGGCAGCCAGAGCAGCTGTGCTGTGCAGCTGCAAGCAGTTCTGGGAATGCACAGCAACGCACACCCCTCTAGCCAGGTGAGAGAGCAGCGAGACTGCCGCGCTGGGCTGCCGCTGCACCAGGCACGTGCACGTCACTCTCCATATTCCCCAGATTCCATGGAATTGGGCCGGTAACTCAGGAGATGAGTCACCCAGACATGGCAAACCCTAACAGGAGGTTCGGATGGGAAGGTCTGAAGGCCCACAATACTCCTTGAAAGGTATGAGCCATGAAGAGGTAGGCAAGGGTGGTGCCAGGTGGCACCAGCATGGCAGAGAAGGCTGATCCCAGCCAACAGAGCCGGGGCCCAGAGGTTTTTCTACGCTTTGCCCTGGCTGGCTGCTGGTGCCCAGCCCGGTGTGAGGCACAGCCTACACGAGCATCCATCCAACTCCGAGGCCCATGAAGGAGGATCCAGGCGGAAACCGATGACACCCAGTCAAGATGTCCACGTACACTGAGACCACGGCAAGGTCAGGAGTGACTTCTTCATGAGAAGCAGAAGTACAGAAGCCATGAAAAGCCTCCTGCTATGTGGAGGCAGAAGAACATATACTCAGGAAATTCCCCCCAAAGACAAAAAGGCTAGATTTTAGTCAATAGCCTGTGATGTACTTTCAGAGACCAAAAACAAAACCTCAGCAAACCAGATTAAAAACTGCAAGCTGGCAGTCTAAGGAGAAGGGAGGTGGGCACCAAGGAAAGTACCACACAACCGTGAGGAGACGCAATCACCGAGAACATCAGTCCACTCACTCACTTTCTGTCTCCGGTCTTTGCCCGTTCGATATGCCAGCAAGAGGGCCAATAGGCCCTTGGCTCAACTTTTACTTCTGCCTCGTCATCCAGGGGGCTCTTCAGTCCTGTCCAATGTCCAGCACGGAGGGCCTATACCTCTCTGTGCCCACTGATTCTCCAGTGGCGCCCAGTGTCCACAGTGTAGACTGCCCAACCCTTCTGCACCAACAAGGTCTTTGGTCGTGTCCAGTGTCCAGGACCCCTGAGTACACAGAGTGCACTCCCAGGGGTCCACATAGGACCGTGTGGGCCAGGTCATGGGAAAGTTCTTGTCTCTTTGTGTATTTCCCGGCGAATAAATAAGTGTTTCCAACAGGAGGGATCCAGACTGCACTGGGTTCAACTCAGAGGCACGTCTCTGAAGTAGAAAGAGCCACATTCACATCACTGCGATGAGCAGCCTACTTTCACTCCTTGAGTACTACACAGTTCCACGGAGCCCTGCATGGACACAACTGGTCTGAGGTGATCTGGCACAGAAGAGACCCAAGAGGCCGGTGCCAGGGGTGGGCAGAGGCTGGCAGCTCATGTCCCAACTTAGACAAGCCAAGGGGCCCAGGCATCTACACCTGGTTCTCTCTTCTGTAAAGACAGGCAGCATATATTCAGTTGAATGTAATTATTACGTATCACAAATACATCTTAATAAAAAGAATAATAATTTGGAGGGGGGGAGTAACAACCTAAAAAATACCCAAATAAACAAAGACAGGCAGCAACCTACTAAGCAGTTCTAAGACCTAAATAGAGCAAAGCACCACAAGGCGGCGCCCAGGTGGCAGCAACCACAAAGCCCTGTGCCTTCAGGATGCAGGAGCCTGGCCGGCTGCAGAAGCAGGAAGCAGCAAGGCCCGTTCCATGTGGGGGCGCCCCGGTGGGAACCACAGCTGCAGGGACACACCCAACCACCTGAACCCTGAGAACAGGCTCGGGAGGCCAGCTCCCACCCAAGGACTAGGTTTTACCACACCCTCCCCACCACAGAAACACGCGTCCCCTCACCAGCGGTCACGGAATTAACACAGGAGAGGTTATGAAAAACCCAACTGTGGCTTTCAGCATAGACTCTGGCCGGGCCGTGCAAGGCTAAGGAATCAGGCAAATGCAAGGAGCCGGCAAGAGAATGAAAACAAGAGGACAGGGAGCAGCCACGTCCTGTGGCAAGAGACACCAGGGGCCTGCGCTGGCTTCACACAAAGCTCTGGCAGCAGTGTCACAAGTACCTGGCAGAGAAACGGGCACTGCCTCTGGATCAACCCGCATGCAGGCCTGACAGTCTGTTCTCGGCACTGCCCACCTCCTGCTGCGCCAGCATTCCTGAGTGGGACAGTCAGGCAGAGGAAGAGACACCCAGCTCCGCGCCCATGAGGTCCATAATGGCCGGAGCAGTCCGCAGCTGAGCCACCGGCTTCCAGTGCTGTGGGCACAATGGACAGGCGTGTCCTGCGCAGTCTTCCTTCCCTTCATTAGACAAGTTAAAGTCAAGCAGCACTGCAGCCCTGTGCTATATCAGGTCGAATTACAGGAAGTCGTCATCCAATAACGATGTCCAGGAAACAGTGCCTGCCTCACCCCTGCTGACGCAGGGCATCGAGAGCCCTGCTGACGACTTACAACCACGAGGCCTTCAGCAACTCACTGAACAGAGGGCATCAACAACAACGCGTTACCGCAGCAGGGAGAGGCTGGCAGGGCAGACGTGCTCACCCCATTCCCGTGTTTGTGCCTGGAAATGAGGGTGGCGGCAGAGACCGCGGCAGTAGCTGGCCACACACCGCTGAGCGCGGGCTAGCCTATGTCAAGAGCTGTAACAGGCCACACCGTGGGATGGTCCCACGGCTCAGGGTCCTCTTGATAAAGGACAGAAGGAGATTCCAGTGTTGACCAAAAGTGGGAGGGTGTGAGCAGACCCAAGACAGACTGGCACTCCCTGGCAAGAAGGACACAGTGGTATGGCCCCTGGCACAGCACTGACCACATCAACCACGCAGCTAGAGCTCGTTTTGACTCCATTCAAATCCACGCCGCCCACTGCCTGTTCGAGTCGCCCTTCTGCCCACCTCTCCCACACAGCCCCCACGGACACCCCTGTGCTCCCTGCACCCACAGACACTTGCACAGCGCCAAGTGTGAGTGTCCAGACCTTCACAGCACAGGACAGCAGCATGGCCCCGAGAACTTCCCCACAGCAACGGAGCTGCCTCGGCCCCAGAACGGCTCCTGTCCTGAGGAACCCCTCACCTCCTCACGCCCCAAGCATCGTTAGGACGCAGGGCAAGTTTCCACCATGAAGACGAAGCAGAGAGCAGTCCCAAGCTTCCTCTGTAAGTTACACAAGAAAAAACCACACAGCCAAGCAATTCCATTCCTACAGAACTAGGGAGGATTGTCCAAACGAAAATTCAAACAAGAACTTTCATAGCAACACTATTCACAACAGCTGACAGGTAGAAGACGAAAAGCCCATCTACACAGAAGTGGAGTATGCCCCCGCAATGGAGTATCATTCAGCCAGAAGGAGGGACGGAGTCCTGAGAGATGCACAGTGCGGACAGCAGGACTGTCGCTCAGCGCAAGAGGCCGGTCACGAAGGCCACACACTGTGCGGTTCCATTTATGTGAAACGTCTCGAGCAGGCAGTGCCAGGGACAAGCAAGTGGACTGGTGGCCGTCAGGAGCCAGGTGGGGGGACGAGAGGGAGCAACTGCCTTCGTTACTTGAGGTGAGGACATGGTTTGGAACTAGACTTGGAGGCTGTGCTGTTTACTTTAAAACGGTCAATTTTATGTTATGGGAAATTACACCTCAATACAAAGGGGAACCTCTCTGAGTTGCTGTTAGCATTAAGGCATTCGGATGTATGGAGGGGGTGGAGCCAGGCGCACAGAGACGTGACCTGACACATACTAAGGACGTCCCTTGTGTTTCGCTGCTGGTGGTGGCCATGACGTGCTGGCCTTCCTACCTGGTTTTAAACGAGGAACAAACAGTTCTAAATAGTCTACCAGTTAATTGGCATGAGTCCCAAAGGGGTAATGGGGGCTTTTCCAGGTTAGGCAGGGTCTAGGCAGCCACATACCTGCATATTGAAAAGAACAGCATGTCTGTGGCCACGGTCGCTGGTCTGCATCTGTGCATCAGTGCAGGAGCAGCACCCTCCACCTCTAAGCGCCAGCTGCTCTCCTGACCTGTGCCCCACGTTCATAAGGGGCATTTCCATTTGCTCAGCAGCTATAACAAAGTATCTTCCGGGCAGCTTAAAGACGGATTTGACTTCTGACCAGTCATCAGGGGTCCAGGGGTCCAGGAGCCTGAGACCAGGGCACCAGCGGGGTTCTGATGAGCGCCCTCACGCAGACAGTGCACACACTGACATCCCTTCCTGTGAACAGGCCAGTGTTCTGGTGGACCGGGGCTCACCTGCAACCTCACTCTACCTGCCTGGGGCCTATCTCCAAGTGCAATCCACTGGAGATCAGGGCCTAGCGCGAGAATCTAGGGGATACAAGCCAGTCCACAGCAGTGGGACTCAGGAGTAGAAAGTCAGCTTCACAATTTGTCCTACATACAAAATCGCTCACATCATTAACAAGTGCTGCAGACCCCCTCAGCAGGTGTCCTCTGCAGGAGAAGACAGCCACCTGTGGCCACTGCCAGCACCCAGCAGGGCCAGGAGCTTCAGGCAATGCTGACTGGATTCTCAAATCAGAGGCATGTAGATGAAAATACGGAGTCGAGATTTCCAAACTCAGAAGGAACCATGGCTTGCGCTGATGTCTGTACCCACATCCCCACCTGCTCCAGCTCAGGGCTCAGGACACCTCCCAAGAGCACCTGCCCAGAAACACAGGCTTGGGCGAGCAGAAGCTGAGCTGGCCCCTTCCTTGGAACACAACAGAAGAGAATCGCCCAGTTCAGAAGAACAGCGTCTCCCACTTTCTCCACTCAGCCTCTGTGGCGAGGGAGATGTTCCGTGGAAGTCCCACCTCCCAAAGTGAGGACAGGATTGGGGTCGGAGGGTGGTCCGGGCACCAGCCAGGAGAAGTCATGTGATGAGTCCCTCGGCGGCCCTGGGCAGCGGACACCAAGGGGCCCCACTGAGACCCCTCCTGAGCCCTGCGGGGTAGACCTGAGCCTCACGAGTGCCCAAGAGTAGGGCAGGGTGCCCGGCCGTCCCTGCTGGGAGGACACAGCCACAGTACTGACGTGGTGAGGGCCAGTACCCAGCGGTGCTATTCTTCTACTCATACATGTTACTCCAGGAGTGTTATTTTCTAAAGCGAAAACTGCATGTTTCACCTTTCTAGGCCATCTGGGAACACAGGAAGTACTTCCTGGGCCCTGGCCACATCATCACCCTAGACCCTCCGCAGATCCCTGTGGCAGCCAAATGCCCCCGGCCCACACAAGGGTCTCCTCACTCCTCCCACCTACCAGGAATATGCGCCCCACCTCACCCTCCCAAAGGCCGCAGCTCCGATCACCAGCTGCACACACGGCGCACTCCCTGCAAACCAGGTCATGCCGCAGGCTTGTGCCCACGGCTGAGGGACCCACACTGTGCACCAGCACGGGCACCTGCCCCACTGCGCACTCCAGGCCCCTGCTGGGCCTTCAACTGCCGACCCCTCCTGCCCGGCTCGCTGCCCCGGGGCCTGCCATCCCAGCAGTGGAGTGAACGGTCACACCTCCTCTTCCAGGAGCAATGCAGGGCTGGTACGGCCTCTGGCTCCTGGGAAGCCACAGATGTGTCTCCACACATGTAATTATCACTTAGCAAACAGAATCATGACACCACACTCCCTTGCCAGAGTGTGGCAAAGGAAAGCTAGCATTTTAAAGAGTTTCTTTTTTTAACCTTCCATTCCACGATTCTGTTTAAACTAAAAGCACGAAAACACCCCGGAGTTGGCTGCATCCTACAACAGTCGCCTGCCCTTCCCAAGAGACTGTGTCACAAGCCCCTGCTGCCTCTACATCCCCAGCCAAGTCCCGGCCCGGGCTCTGTGCTGGGCACCCAGGCTGGCCCAGGGTCCATGGCAGGTGGTCTGTGGGCAGGCAGCTGCTCCCGGGCAATACAACTGCGGTGTTCCAACACTGATCCCAAAAGCAATGATCCCCGCGGGACGTGGGAAAGGGGGGACGGATGCACCCGGAGAGCCAGAGTTTCACATTCTCAATGGCCAAACTATTTTTCTCTGGCTATTTCAAGAATAAAATATACTGCACTAACCATATTACATTGTTAGATGCTAAACTAATTATTTAATGCAGACAAAATCAAGCCTAAATATTACTGTAAATCCTGGGCAAGGGAAAAGAGGAACAAGTGGAGCCGGTAGTCAGACAGAATCTTCCAACAGCCACAGCACAGACAGGAAAGGAGAGAGGGCAGGGACGGGGACGCCGTGCTGGCTGGGGCAGCCCGGGGCCACCACATCCGACTGTGCCCGGCGCCCGGGAAGCCCCCACCTCCCCGCCGGGCTCCCGCCGGACACGCCCTCCTCTCTTGCTCCTCTCTCACAGGCACTCAAAACCAACCCTTCGGTTAACATTGCCTCCTGCTGCTCACTTCTCTTTGGAACATTCTGTTTGCCAGGAACGGGGAAACTTTTTCATGCCAAGGATCATTTCAATATTTCTCTCATCATTTGTGGGTTATAGAAAATTATTAAAAATTAGCCTACTATATTTGACAAACATTTGATTATCATATAATTAGCTCATCCCCAGTGTTACGGTCACCTTGGCCAGGCCAGACCCAATGTCCTGGCGTGCCACACACGACCTGCAGGCCAGGCATTCCTGATCCCTGCTCTACAAAGAAATCTTAAGGCAAAAATGAAAACAAACGCAAAAAGAAAAATTACAAACCCCGCGGAGGCAGCCCCTCTCGAAGGCATGCTGGCACACGGCGCCCTGCACGTGTTGCCGCAGCCGAGGCCAAAGGGCTGCTCCTGCCCCCAGGCTGTGCACCTTGGACCCGGCGCCTGGCACGGGGAAGGAATGACCTGCGGGTCATCTAGGCCACCCACGAGCCACTCGGGCACCCGAGAGAATCACAAAAACCAGGCACTGAGGACTACGGTGCACTCGGCCTCGGCTGTGGGCCGCAGGGCGCCTGCACACGGACAGGGCCCTACTGAGACACCTGGCAGGGCCTGCAGCCCCGGCAGGAGGCACCCGGGTGTGTGCGAGATCAATCATGAGTGCCCAGGCACCAACCACAGTGGAAACTTCTGACTTCTTAAATTCTCTACAAAATTCTATTATAAAACGAGGCAATAAAAATAATGACACAAATTATCAGACAAACTATTTTGGTAAAAAAAAATTCATGTGAATACAATTTAACATTTTTTGTAAATACATGAATTCCAAATGCTGTGACACATCAGACCCATGGAGTGTGGGGACTCAGTGAGCACCTGTGCTCATCCCTTTCCGGAGGCACACTCCTTTCCCAGCTGACCGTGCCTCTCCTTCTACCCTGTCACCCATGTGGGGCCTTTTTATGTCATTATTTTTGTGCATTTCATAAGACAAACACCCATCTGTACAGTCAGTCTTTTGTGCTTGGTCCATTTCCCTGAGCACTATTGACTCCAGGTGGCCCGATTTTCACTCAGATGCTTCATATCTGTCTGTCTTTGTGGCTGCATAGTATTCCACTGTGTACAGGGGACACATCTTTAGCCACTCTTCTATGGACGGGCAGGTAGGTTGTTTCCAGGATCTGACAAGTATGAACTGTACTACTACAAACATGGATATGCATGTGTCTTTTTGGTATGTTGACTTGGTTTCTTTTGGGAATATGCCCTGTAATGGTAGTAGCTAGATCAAATGAAACTTTCACTCATCGTTTTCTAAGGAACCCCCAGGCTGCTTTCCATAATGATTGTACCAGCTTGAATTCCAGCATTTGAGAAGAGTTCCTTTTTTCAGCTCCTCTGTCAACAATTATTTTTTGAGTTCTTGCTGTAGGCCGTTCTCACGGGAGTGAGGTGAAACCTCAACGTTGTTTTTATTTGCATTTCGCTGACGGCCCGC
>PVKB01008029.1:0-22628 GCA_004027205.1 Ctenodactylus gundi | reverse complement strand
ATATGTTTTAAGAGCCTTAAATTTCCCTGAAAAATAGTCAGTGTCTTAAGCGAAAGATATGATTCAAGTGCTGGAGAGTAGAGGTGTACCCATAAAGGTCCGACTCACTGGGGAAATGTAGGGTAGCCCAGGCCAGCAGTGGCAGAAACCCTCTTCTGATGGTGGCGTTTTCATAGATGGAGTGCAAGGTATCACTGACCTTACTTAATATCCCCAAAGTCTCCTGGAAAACTAAAGCCATTACACGGAATTCTGTGTTTTGTGACATGTAACCACATGTGCCCATAACAGAAGGAGCAGCTAGCTAATGGCAAACTCCCACAACGAATACTTAATCTGCACTTTTTTGGCAAGAAACTGAGTCTTTGGTTGCCAAGAACTGCATTAAATGGATTTTGAGAGTTTGAGATAAGTTTATAGCACAGCGCTAGCCATTGGAAGATGGATATTAATTTGAAAATCACACTAGATGAACCTTATAATACTAAGTGATTTCTAACAATCATAAGAAGGGGATCTTCATATTGGAGATGATTTCATC
Organism: Ctenodactylus gundi; assembly: GCA_004027205.1. NCBI lineage: Eukaryota > Metazoa > Chordata > Mammalia > Rodentia > Ctenodactylidae > Ctenodactylus > Ctenodactylus gundi. The sequence continues at coordinate 22,087 of PVKB01008029.1, read as the reverse complement.
TCTGTTAAGACTCACCTGGGCCTTTTCTGCCTGATATCTTAATGGTAACCTTGGAAATTGACCATGCATTGATAAATGCTTTCAGATACACTACTGAGATCCACATTAGGTCCTAACTCCTAGCAGGGATTTCAAACCCACTTCCTATGGTCATCATCCCATCCCTTCCTTCTAGACTCTATCTAGGAGTCTCCATCTAGGTCTGTGTTTGGAGTAAGTTCAGCTGGTAGGAAGGATCTGGTGTAAGTAAGTCAGATTGGGCTTGTATTTTAGCACGCCCTGGAGCTGCCACCCCCAGGCTTTGTGTTCCTTCTATACTCACATTTCTGTCCTACCTTTGAGAGTGCTGCTCATCTATCTCTCTCTTCAGAACTCCAGGTCTAAACCCAGGATTCAGCCCCTGTTCTTTCACATGAGTCAAGAATTTTACCCAAACTAAGTTGTTGTGATTCTTCTTCTGATTCGCTTCTTTCCTACTGAACTTTACGTGCTCTTCCACTTACAGAAGATGGTTCAAGTTGAGAGGACGAGAAGGAAGAGCAAGAGAAAAGGGGAGTCTGGTAATTATTTTAAAGATGTTAAAAAAAAATGTAGGATTTCCTAGGTGTCCAGCACTTTCAGATCTCTAGCTTTTTGTAGCTTTGACTGATTCCTCATGTTTTCTTGATGAGAATGAAATACAGAGCTCATGGAAGTTTCAGGAAGGAGTGTGAAGACAGAAAAGCAAAGAGGTGAGGGTCATTCAAATCTTATCTTTTGAATAAATGCCTTCTCCTCTAACAACTAAGATGTACTGGAGCAAATGGGATCATTAGATGCTAACAGAATGAAAAGTCTCTCTTGTAAAAATGACTGATGCGCTGATGTGAAGTTAGAGCTCACCATTGTTCCTGCAACCAGTTTATGTTGCCAGGTGTCAGCATCCCTAAGACAAATTTCAAGCTTTTAAAAAGTTTTACTTAATTCCTATTTTAGACATAGAATTTCTACATTGACCAAATTGTAGATATTGGAAAAATTCATCAGAATGACTGACACTTTTCCTTCCCACAAGGTTACACTTTATTAGGAAGTAAAGTCAAGCTTGACTCATCACATTAAGAAATTTTCATACATGAAAATATGCCTTCAATGTTCTGCTCCTCTCCTCTGTGTAAGTATATTTATTTTGGGACATGAAAGAAATCCAATGCATATACATCACAGCAGCAGTAGAAGCAATGTGTAGAACACTCTGGATCCTTTCTTGCTCAACTCACTGAAAGAAATGTCACATCTTTGTAATCATGATGGGAATGCCAACACAGGCTTGCAAGAATTTTTGTTTTACCCTTTCTTTTCACTGTGGAAGTTTGAGGTTTGTAAGGAAAGCTAGGGGAAAGTGCTTGTTGAGTTTAGCAAGGTAAGCCAAATGTAGAAAAGCAATGGTCTAGAGAGGAGAGGAGGATCTGCTGTAGGGAAACTCATGAAAAAGTACTAAAATAATTGAAGCTCATGTATTATGGCAGGAAGCCAGGTGGCCTCGCGCAGTGAGCACTCCCCGTTATTTCCTTTCCCTGGCTTTAGTCTCCAACCCTCCCAGAGCTGTGCAGACACAACAGTCAGAGAAATACAGTTTTCTAGGAAGCTGCTCAAAGGGACCTCATCGAAATAAAAACTATACACACAATTGAGACTGCACTTTAAAATATATGTGAGAATAGGTAAGCTATTGCCATCTTCTGAAAAAAAATCTACTAATGTATAATGTTGCCACATTGGTGAAGTGTCTTTATAAAAGATTGAATGTTCATTGATCTTTTAAACCTTCCAAGTGTGCTGTCACAAAGCTCTCAGATACATACTAGATTTATCTTGGTTTCATAAGAAGCATTTTTGTATTTCAAAAACTTGATATTTGGAACTATGCTTATTTTTGAGTATTGATTTGAGTAGTAGTTATTTATATTTTGTAATTTCCCTTAAACAACAACAACAAAAAAAATGCTTTTCACTTTAATTCTCCCTAGGGTTCAATTTAAATGTAAAAATCTCAGATGACTATTTGCCCTGTATGCAAATATTTTCACTTATTTAGCATGTACATTTGTTTATATTGCTGTAGGCATCATTTCTTTTTGCTATAGAAGTGTCTTAGTAAAAATAGAAAAAAATATAATTAAATCTCAATTATCTCAGTACTCTTATTTCTCCCTATTTCTCCTGTCATTATTTCAGAAGATCTGGATACACTACAAGACCATGAGATTTCTTATAGGACAGCTACATTACTACAGAGCATAATGAAACAAAACGATGTTCAATTCGTAATATCAAAATTTATGGCTAAATTATTAATACTTTAAGATACATTTTTTCACCATTTTAAATGATTTCAGATTTTTAAGTACATTTTGAATGTTTTTCTGTTTATTTACTATATCTGAAAGAAAAGTTGTTTCTTTTCCCTAAGACGTGTGAGCGCCTCTCTACCAATCACTAATTTCAAGGGAAGAGTTCCTTAAATGAAATCTCAACACAGATACGGAAACAGAAGGACACACACTTTTCTTTTGGCCTAGAATTATACAACCTTAAGTGTAAAACCCATGGAAAAGAGAAACATGAGGAGGGTACTAGGATAATCACGGTTAGTAAACAAAACAAATACAGCTCCAGAGATAAAACGATGCTACTCCGTAAATTCCTCATCGCGGTCCCCACCCCTCGCCTCCGGTGCTCTGTATCTCTGGACCAGAGGACAGAGTTTGAACACCACCACTAGTGGGCACGAAAATTACTTGAAATCTAGGTTAATTTCTTTGCCGTGATGCCTTACAGAATTCAGCAGAAAGAAGAAAATCACAAACATAATTCTTACACCAGGGATTATTCAGACAAAAAAAGCATGGCGAGTACCAAGTTCTTTATTTTGAAATAAATAAATCATGACAGAAGTTTAGAGAATGGTAAGATTAATATGCAACCCCCTCTTTCTTTCTAAGGTGCCCTGCTGGCCTCCAGCGGTATGATTCCCCGGACTGAAATTTGAAACGTGAATTTAATTTTTTAAATGTCCTTAAGAAGCATCTCTGGACAAAACCACTCTGTGGCACCTAGAAGGAAATCCCAGCTTCGCTTGTCCTGGGGATGCAGGGACGGAGGTTGCAGGCAGATCCCGTTCCCCTGCGGATCTGCTCCCTGCCAGAACCTGAGTGGACAGTCCCTGGAACCACCAGAGCCTGAGAGTTCCACGGCTCATTGCAACTTGCGGAGAGTTTGCGTAGGGAGCAAACTTGAGGCAAGTCCTTGTGCCCTCCCGCTGGAGTGGACCGCCACCTGGTGCGCACCTCCTGGAAGGACCACCCTTCCCGCTGCAAGGGGGGAGCTGAGCTGCTCCGCTGAGCTTGCCATCTGAGTTAGGTCTCTAAAAGCTGCCTGATTGAATCTCAGCACAGGACACAAAGTGACCTATTACCAGACAAGACCCTTTAAAGGTGAGTGTGGGGAGGAGACTATTCTGAACAGAAAGAATGACATTTCTCTTCTACTGCAAACTTAAAGGAGCCTCCACCAATAAAGAAAAAATAAAGTAGTGGTTAACCGAGTGGCTACTAGTATTTCATCAGGGCTGCTTTCATCCCCTTAAAGTAAAACTCTTGGAAAAGCAACATATTTTAAGCTTTCCATTCAAATATTGATGTTGGCAAATTGAACAACCAACCTGTCCCTTCCTAAGGTCAGTACTCCTTTAGTTTCGCAAGGTGGCAATCAGGAATAAGCCCTACCACACATTACTGCTCATTTAGGGGAGTAAAGCAGGAGACATGTACATTGGACAGTACAGCGCGCCAGAGAGAGGGGGGGGAGGGAGAGGGAGAGGGAAAGGGAGAGGGAGAGGGAGAGGGAGAGGGAGGTGTGCGTGCACATGAGTATATGGTGAAATACCGCAAATGTCATTCAGCTACCTGTCCTCAACAGCCAGTGATCCTGTCTCCTTATTGAGGAGTACCAGGTTTCAGGGTGACTGCAAGATGTTCCTAGCTGGTACACTGTGGAAATACTTACACTATGTAAATATTAATGCCAAGGCGCGCTACAGTTTATTTAAACTCTTATTCCTCAGCTAAAAAAAAAAACTTAACTTTTAGTGATTTTTAGTGTCTTTTTAAAAATTAAATAAAGGTGAAACACTACCTAGAGCAGAGTGAGGCCTGAGGTGTCTGGCACCCAAAGATTTCTCCTGAAAGGAAAGTCCACTCAGAAGACCATCATCTTTCAGTTTCCAGCATGAGCTGTCCTCAAATAGAACCCTTTTTAAAAAGTCAAAGAAAAATTACTTTCTGACCTCAAGAACTGGTCTCTAAAATCACAAAGCTTCATGAACACACAATTTATTAATAAAGCACAATTATACTAACCAATTAAACTATTTACTGCCATTTTACTGATGATGGACTTTGTGAAGATATCAAAAAGAAAAAACTTTTGTTCAGGCGATTTATTTCTTTGTGAGGTTTAAGACACTTGGGCAATACAAAAGAAATAGAATAAGCTAAATTCTTGAGAAGGATTTTAATTGTAAAAGAAACTTGTTTTGCAAAAACTCTTTAATACAGTTAGTTATAAGGAATCTAACTCCAATAAAGTGCATATCTGATTGAAGTTTCTGAAATTCTTTCACACTGTATTTGATGCACATCTGCTACTTAGGGAGGGAGAGGTTTACAAGTGTTTTTTTTTTTTTTTGCATTAGGAACTGCTCAATAATTGTATTGAATTAAGCAAAATCTAAGTAACTCATTATTCTGCTTCAAGAATGTCTTTTAATCTTTTATTCATTGTAATGGCAGTAAAGCTTTGAATATTGTCTTAGAGATTAGAAAGAAAAGTAAATCTCTGAAAGTCTTACTTAAAGTGTATGATATTCTTTGGGTGTCTAACAGCTGGATCACAGTTGAGACAGACTATACAGGACAGAGAAGCATCTGTATGGTACATCAACTCTAGCTCTAGAAGTGAGCACTATGAACCCTGTGTAATATTGTAAGTTGCGTAGAAATTTTCCTTTGAACATTAGCCATTCAAGATGAACTTTTGTTCTATTCAATAGTTTCACCAAAAACTAAAATTTACTGGGTTTCATCAATTAAGTCTTCTTCATAGGGCTAGTTAAGACTTCAGAAAGCGACAGAAGGTATGGTGAAAATACCTTTGGAGAAGATACAATAATGGAATTAAATCATCAGAGACAAGCGCAAAGTTATACATTAATGTTAATATAGAGAAATCAATTTTGTCAATGTATACACAATAAACATCTGAGAACAGTTTGCGTCTATTGCCTGACTTAGTTGTTAAGGAAATTAAATCAAATTTAGCTTATATTACTTTAGCAAAACCAAAACACTCGCACACCAAAAGGGGCAGATACTCACTAAATAATATCCAAAAATTTGGGAACTGACAAGTACTCTGGAAACTATTTTTAAGGAGAGAGAGAAAAATTCAAATTTGAGATATTTAGTGTATAGTGTCTAAGAAAAAGAAAATATCATTCAAAGACTAGTTTTAAAATTCAGTGATTTTTAGCTAAGAAATAACAGTGACTGAATTTATTTATTTTAGTCACAGTGATGGGAATGAGAAAATTGGTTCTTCATACTTAAAATTTTTAACAATGAAATTTCCCTGTGACTACAGCGGGCTCATTGTCAACAATGCACGCAACTGAAAAAGTTGTTCCACGAGAAAAATGGACCATGAAAGCCCATCAAGGTATCCAAGTGCTGACCGTAATGCTTAACATGTTTCAAACTCTAAAGTTTCCTTCATAAGCAAATGGTCATTGGGAAAACAATAGAACAGTTTTGCAAATTATTAATTTTCACTAAGTGTATCTCCAGTGTTGATTTTCTACATTTGGAAGGTAAGAGTTTCTTGGTAAATATCCATTGGGTCATTCTGGTCCTGGTCTTCCTTTATTTTTATGATATAAAAAGACATTTTGGATTTTTACTGACAGAAACTTTGGCTAAGCCATCCACTTTTATCAAACTGTATTTTTGCCCCTATCTGATTTTATTAGTAACATCAAACATGTAATGACATGTAAACTAGATTCTGAGTTCCTGAGTTGGGGTTTAGTTCTATTACCTAGTGGCTGTGGAATGATGGGAAGAAAATATAACTAGTCTGTGATTCAGTATCACTCGCTGTAACCAGGGGATGAGGAAAGCTACATGTCTTGGGGTGGAAGTTAGCATGCCTAATGAATTTAGCATTCTGATAAAAAATATAGGTTGTTATAATCTTTAACACTCAGAATTGGACAGCACTTATTAAAACTATGGACATAAAAAAGCTAACGAGTGTTCTAAAAAGAAAATTTATTTTAAAACATATAATACTTAAATCACATACATGAGATATGTATTAATAGATGGAAAGAGAGAGAAAGAGAAAATATCACATATAGGAAACAAACCTTCATGAAGAAGCCATGTTCTGAGCGTGTGTACTAAGTGTGCTTGCTTCTAACTCCTACTCAGTTAGGTTAGGAACATAGGTATTAACAGTAACTTAAAGTTCCCAAGACTTCGGTGATTCCAGGAAACTACTCCAAGCTCTCCCATTATTTGCCCATATAAACTAAAATAAATGCCTTTTAAGAACTCAGATTTTCTGATTACAACATATCTTGAAACTCTGAATTAAAACTATTGTATTGAAGTTATTTATTGAAAATATAATTTCACTCATACATTTATCACTTTAAAGAGGCTTCTTTGGACTGGATGTTCTCCCTCTTACTGAATCCGTGAGTTAAAGACCTCAACTCTCCAGTGGTGATACTTAGAGGCGGAAACTTAAGAGAGGAAATTAAGTTTAGATTAGGTAACAATGGTGGGGCCCTCATGATGAGAAGAATGCACTTAAAAAGTAATGAAGTGACTGGAGATCTGTCCTAACCTAAGTGTGAGGTAACACAAGAAGTTGGCTTCATGTAAGTCAAGAAGAGGGCTCTACCAAAGTATCTCACCTAATTCTCAGAAGTCCAGCCTCCACAACTGGGAGAAAGAATTGTTTTGCTATTTGAGACACTGAATTTATGGTATTTTGTAAGAGTGGCAATTGTAGACTAAGAGAGAAGCCTTCCAGTTCCGGCAAATAATATTAGAAATCCTAGCTTCTTCCCACTCACATTAGAGGACGCAGAACTCCTCGGGAAGCCCTCCCCCAGGATAGAACATCTTCTGGATGTCACTGTCTCAGTCAATTTCCCCAAGAAGAAGGAAATATTTGTAGTGGTTCTGTCAAAGGCTAAACTTCAAGCTTTAAGAAATGTTATCATCTACACAATTCAATTCTCAATAGATTTTGAAATGTGAAAGGCTCTGTAGATCATTCAAGTTTTCCCCACCCAAGTCCAAATAAACCAATCTGTGTACCCATGAAGTGGCAACTTTTTAATAAGTAATTTTATAATTTCAAATTTGAATTTGATTAAATTTGTCATTATTATGGATATTTTATTATTAGAATTATTCTCATAATTATTGGTAGTAACATTTTCTAAAAACACTCTACCTGTCCAATTTCGGAAAAAACATCACAGTCCCATTCTTCTCAGTGCACACAAATCAGTGGGAGGGCTAGGTGGGTCTGGGAGCATGCTGGCCAATCACACTTCCCAGTCCTCAGTTTCTCAGTTTTACCCAGCAACCCAGACTCTTTGTTATTCTGTTTTCCGTTCTCTGGGCATGTCCTTGTTACCTGTCTCTAGGTGTGGAGTCTAGCTATTTATTTTTCCTAAAGTGAGCTTCTCCAATCAATTCAATTTTCAAGGTTAGTTAGGTAGGAAAAATCTTTTCCTGACATTCTCTATTGGAATTACTTTTCCCATACCTAAGCTCATTATAGTGTTAGTTGTTGCGTCATAGTTAATATTCACTTAAAATATTACTGTGTAAAAAGGATAAACATGTATTTTTTACTAAATAGGAAAAATAACTGAAACATGGAAAAAATTGAGGTCAGAATGAGAAAAATCAAACCAAGAAAGAGAAATCTTAACTGCTGTCTGCTTAGAGAGATGAGTTAATATTTTCAGTTGTAGAGGAAAATTCAAAAAGCAGAGAATAGAAGCCAGTCTCGCCAATCCTCTGGCATACTCTGGGACTTCGGTAACATAAATACTTTATAGTTCTATTTTGGAATCTAGATAGAGTATTGCTTACAGAACTGGAGCTGACATTTCTACCCACTCTTTATAAACATATCTTTTGCTTCAATCTGTACAAAGTTAATATGCTATTAAAATGCACACCTCTTACTTTTCCAAATCAATATATACTCATTTAATGGTGGGTGTCAAGATATATGTATCTGAAGCACTGACTTCTACTGACATTTCAAGGAAGATCTAGAGAAGTCAGTTCTTAAAGATCCTTCAATATTTTCCCAGGATGTCAAGAAAATACTTTCTAAATAAAATATGCAGAATTGATCCAGTTTTCATCTTTTTAAAGAAATTTGATTTAATTTTGGAAGGTTGGTCTGGAAGTGTTTACTGTGTCAAGTTACTAGTTATTAAATGTTATGACACATACTCATGTTATTGAGTCTGGAGCTTCTCATGCACTTTTTTCTCTTGACCTCATAGCATCCTGCGAATTATATATCAGAATCCCAATTTAACGGTAAGCAAACAGGCTCAGAGAGATTTTTCACTTGTTCAAGATGACTCATCAAAATAGGAATTATGACAAAGAAAAATCAGATTACAGAAACGATATTCTTTTCACTTTCTTCCATGTGCATCACACCAAAATATGTACTTGGAAAACATGCTGGGCTGATTCTTACTTTGTTCTATATATCATATTGAGTTATTCTAAACATTGGTTTCATTTTGAAGTTCATAGAAAATACATGGTTAGACCAAATTTGAGTGATGCTGACAGAGATGAGAAACAGACTCAGCTCTACCATGTCTCCTTGTAATTTTCTGTTGATACATGGATTTTAGTACAGAAACCTTGGTTTTAAAACTCAGGGAGGAAACCTCAAATCTATATCAAAGTATAAAATAGTAATGCCATCATTTAGATATTTGATCTTTGAATATGGGTAGTTAAACATGAACTAGTGCTTATACATCTATAGATATCAATAATCTATATAATTGATTTTCATACCTCTATATTTTCTCCAATCTGCACAATGTTAAGAGCTGACATAGCTGCTGTTATATCACTTAAGACAAAGTATGTATGATTCTCTGTGATAAAAGAAATATGTCTGCTTCCTTTCCTCATGCTCCTTCCTATATATACCCAGGCATGTGAACCAAACACATATGAAAGCCTGACTTAAGGGATTTGGACATTAGATTGAGTTACCTGTGAAAGAGTTCTGGGACCAATTCCTTGTGAACACCCAGGAAAAACCTATGTACAGATATATTGAATGAAATAATACATTTTATATTAATTTCACTATTTTTTCATTTATATGAATAGCAAAACTTTAAAACTACTTATGTGGCTTATACTATATTATTTATATCATACAATGTTCACCTATACCAAGTCTATGGGTGTCACAAAACAATTTTGAAAGTTTGTAAATAACCTTTTTACTGTAATAACCATCTTTTCTATTATCTTGCCAAAACCCTGTTATCTCACAAAAGTATCTCTAGATCTGTGCTCCTTAATAGAAACACAGTATCAATCATAATGTGCTTTAAAAGTTTCTGATGCTCACTAGAAATATTTAAAGATTAAAATAAGTAAAATATTTCAATTTTAATAATATAAATATGAAACTGCAAAATTTTATATTATTTTTCACATGAAAGCCCCAAAATTTGTTATGCAATTTACACCAGTATCATATTTCAACTAATCACAGCAGTTTTCGGTGTATTCTATAACTAATGTGAATAGCCATAACGTATTAAGCAGTACACATCTAAGTTACAGTTTTCTATTTGCTCATAGAAGGACTTTCTCTGAATCTTACAATCATTAATGACAATACCAGTTTAGTGTAGGAAAAAAGGACTTTATGTTAGATAACGAATTTCTTCATACTCTGAAATGGACAATGATTTCATGTCAGTGCCTACTTACAAATTAACCTTAACAGCTCCTGTTCTATAGAAAAAGAAAGATCTTCTTCCATTAAATTAAAGTACATTTATTAGATAACTCACTTTCAACTCAGTATAGTCATGAAAACCAGAAATCCGTATGATAATGATGATATGAACAGAAACTTTTCAGTGGGAAATATGGGTAACACAGGAAATAGATTAACATAGATTATATTAAGGAATCTCTAATGTGAATGAAAAAATCTTTTCTTTCTAAAAGAATGAGAAAATATGCTTCTCTTCTTCAAAAACTTAGCACAATTTCTTTGATTTTGGTATACAACCAGTAAATTATTAACATTAGCTACAAATCTTAGGTTTTTAATTTTTTTAGTCTGAATTTGGGATTGACACTATCCAGATTTTGAGAATAAGTGTAAAAAATGTGACAAATTTACAAGTAAAGAGAAAAATCAAGGTGATGGCCAGTAAAGAAATGGCATCGTCAAGAAATATTAAGAACAAACAATTATTGTGATGTGAAGAGTCAGACATGAGTAATCTCTTTGAATACTGCTATTTATTTTCCTTCAAAGTGTAAATTTTAAAACATTTCAATCCCTATTTGTATCTTCCAATAGATTACTTCCAATTAAAATGTAACTTTCCTCCTTTCTTCAAAAATAAGCAGCTCAAAACTAACTTCCAGTAAAGTTGGTGACATTAGCTCTTTTGCATCTAAGACAAAGCAACAATGTGCTATGTCTTGTATATCATTATCATTTTTCCTTTTTCAAATGAGTTATACCACTAACTTCTGAACACAATAAGAAATTAATATTCATACCTTGTAATGATTTGGAATGCTTTGCAAGACACGTTAGGAGAGTTTACAAAGATGTTGGTAGCAGACCAGACCACTGGAAGGAACTACCTCAAGAAACAAAAGTTGGCTTTTACATCAAAACAGACTGGGATCCCAAGCAATCCACTTAACACTTCTGCCAAGCTTTGTATGATTAGTGAGTCACATTACTCATTCTTAATCAAGGTGATTGATGATGATTGTTTTTGTAGAACTAGTACATGAAGATGAGAATAGAAGTGGCAAGAGGCTGTTAGTATAACATGAATACAGGTAAGGACAAAATGCCCCTGAGGACCACACATTTGCATGCAACCAGTGCCAACCCATCACAGTCAACATGAAACCTAGTTTTAACTAAGTGAAAAGATAAGCTCATGTTTTTATCTTTCTAAATCTTAAAGTCAAGAATTTGATAACATGCGTATTTCATGGTTCCAATTCCTTTATGTCATTCTTAAAATTTCAGATTAGCTTATTTTCATGAACACAAACTAGAGCTACAAAATGGTAGCTGTGAGCGTGGAAAGATTCCTCAGATGAACACTTTAAGGCTGGACACAACAAACAACACTATAAAAGAACTTCCCACTTATTCCCACAGTTAGAAAAATTTTATTAACACATGTCATAAATAAATATATATATGACATCATTAACAATGATGCAGCATCAGAACCAATCACTCTGTTAAAAATGAATTTATGTTAATCAGGTTACAGAATAGGAAAACTACAGATTACCAGAACGGTTTAATCATAAGGATCTTATTCCCCACAATAGCCTTACTACTTTATTGATTTGAGCATACGAGCCAAAAGACCGACCCCATCAATATCAGCTTTGATGTGGTTTTCCCCGGTAGAGTTGGCAGTAAACTGAGATAAAATATTTTCCATCATTTCATTATGTTGATTTGTGGATGCTGCTAGTGAAAGAATGACAGAACTGCGTGTTCATAAAACAACTACACATGGAGCTCAATTTGTAGGCTGTGGCACATGAATCTATGTTTTCTTTACAGATTGACAGCCCAAGGCTCATTAACATTTCTATCTCAATCAAGTTAAGAGAGATTTAAAGGTCTGAAATGCAAGAAGGATCCAAAAGTAGATGGGAAGCACACGCTAAACAAAGGCGTCTCCAAATCTGTTTAGTCATCTTTACTTGAATTATTTCAGTAGGAAAGAGTAGGAAAGACACGGGAAATACGAAGCTTCATGAAACCTATTCCACAGCAACATGGCTATGGGAGATCACTAGACAATTATGAATGTCGCTTTGTGAAAAATGATTTAGATCTGGGGATGAGTAGATCCTTCAAGTTCTAGCAAATGCATCATTTTCTATATGCAATAAGATACAATGGAAATTAACTTCACAATAGTTAAGATTTTACCAAAGCTGTTCTGTAATTTTGAAAATATATTAATATTATAAAATGAGAGATCTGAGCTTCAAAAATATTTTTAAATAATAATATAAATGTACCTTAACAAAAAGTAAAATTATAAAGTATTTTTGAGACAGGAGAATAATTATAGTGAGCCAGAATTAACATTGACCCAGTATAAGTGATAAAGGTAATCTACATTGTGATAAAAGATTAACAATAAATATTAACTTAATTAATAATAATTCAACTTACATTTCACTTCAACTTAAACTATACATTTTTGCATTATAACACTGTTACTTAAGATAATTTAAAATTGAAAATAAAATGTCATTTTTATTACTTTGAATTACCTTATGTGCTAAAAGTATCTTTGAAATACCTATTGATAATATGATTGATTCTATCTTATTATTCACTCAGTATTCACTAATGTTACAATAAAGAATGCCAGGAAAATACAGTTATATACTCTTCTAGATGTGTGCAGTCTTAAAAGCAATCAAAGGTAACAAACTCCATCTTGGAAGCATGTATGAAAAAATATAAACTAAGAAGAAACCATATATAAATCCCATTGCAATATTTGAAGAATTAGTTTTCTGAAGGCCATTCTGCATGAACACAGGAACAATTTCACACTCTATTTTATAGATGGGAAAGAAGATAACTGCAGAAAACTGAGAAATATGTGTAATAAAACAAATTAAATACAGTACTCTAAAACCTTGTAGCTAGTTGGTATCATGACCATGTATCCACAGACTTCTTTTAAATGAACTACGTGCCATACGTCTCGAATGCTGCTGAAATCTGAAGGGCTATTTGGAAGTTCTCGCCTTCTTTTTGCCTCTTCCCCATCCACCACTGAGCTGTAGAGGATTGTCACGGAAAGACATACGTTCTTTTTTGGAAGGTCGTGTATTTGTTGTCATTGGTGAAAGTATTCCCTCAATTGAATAACCTAGACAGTGATATTAAATGTAAACCTTTATTTAACATGATCCAATTAAAATTATATTTTAAGTAAGAAATAAACCTAAGTCAACAACATGCTTTCACAAAGTCCATGATCTTTGAATTTCACAAAAGTATCTTTGTCGAGTTTATTTTTGTTTGCAAAGTAGTGTAATCAAAGATTGGCAAAATTGTGTTTAAGCTAAATAAAAGAAATTGTCTAAGATAGTTACATGCAGTAACTTCCTTCTATCTACGAATTCAAATGCTCCTAGTACTTTGGGACTATTTTATATATATATATAATAATTTAAAATTATAATTGTTTATATATATTCATATATATATTCAATAATTTAAAATTATAATTGTTTATATTTTCATATGTGAAGCACAAGTGACATTTGTCTTAAACAGTTCTGTTGAATTACTGAATTAAAGTCTTTTTCAGAAGAAAAAATTCTTGGTAAAATGAAAAATCATTTAGCTCTACAATCTATCTAAATCCAAAAGGAAGTAATTTCTCTGCATAAGACACATTAAGGGAAATAATTTGTGTGCTTTAAGGTTGTTGTGAGGATTGCTTTTCTGATCATATTTCAACAGTAGTAAGATGTGTGAAATTATTGTGCACAGGTGATATAAAATAGAAGAAATTATTGTTTGTTGAAAGTAAGTTAGAAGTTATCCACAAAAAAATTGTTAAAAGTTAAAAACAAACAGTAGTAGTAAGAGTGGCTATGGGTTGGCATGTATGGATTCAGCAAGACCCCAAGATGTGGCTTCAAGAATAGCATTGAAGAATTATGATCATCTGCTTTAAATCTTCTGGGGATTAAACTTGAGCACAGGGGTGTATCTGCGGGGAAGAGTTTCAAAAGCAGCAAAGGGGCATTCCAGGGCTGCCTTGGTACTGGCGTGAGGCAAAGGTTCAAGCCACATGATTCTTTTGTGATCTATTTGTGCTTCAATAAGTTTCGAGGAAAAGATATTTTTAACGTTATTCTTTTTTTCCAACGAAAATTTCAAACATTTGAAAATATATGTTAAAGTAGAAGAGTTAGCAAGCATCAGACCATTTAAGAAATATGGTCTGTAATTTTAAGTTCTATGCAACCTGATGTGAATACGAATGACAAAAATTCATTTGACATTGAAAATCTTTTTTTAAAAAAATAAGATCACATATATTATAGATTTCAGATTTAAATCTGTAATCAGAAAAAATTAAAAGAGTTAATGAAATTCTGTAAAGAGAGCATATTTTTGCCTTTTGGCTACAAAGAGTGTTAGCAAAAACCAGAAAAAAAAGGTTTACAGCTATCGTGCTCAGGAAAGGGTGCATGGAGATGCAATGGAGCTCAGGAGCCTTGAGCCATTCCCTGGCGACATCCCCAGGGCAACATCAGCAGACACTGCGGACTCAGAGCAAGGGCGGCTGGAGCTGGCCTCCACACGTGGGCCAGATTTATCCTGCCCTGAGCCTATCCCCATGAGACAACCAAGGGGACTGAAAAAAAAAATGCAAGAACCCTTCAAAAGATGGGAATATTACTGGGCACAATGCAAGAATTTTCCAAATAATAAGTTACTGGCCTAAGAAGAATTAAAGGTGATTTCTTGAAGTTACCTCCTTACTACATGTACTTTGGAGAGTTCTAGCTTACTTTTCCCCCAAGTAACAGAATAGAATTTCCACTTGGGCATTTTTATTTAAAAAACATAATCCTTCATCTCATCCAAGCAGATAAAATTCTCTGCTGAATAAACTACATAGTTCTGAATGTAAAGTACTTATGAGAACAGTTACTTAGGGAGAATGCTGAGCTGGGAGTTGTGTGGTTGTGGGTGGGAGAGAGGAGTGCTGTCTGAAATAAAAACCTGTCAGGATCCTTTTACAATTCAGATATATTAAAGATAAAAATACAGATTAATAAAAGAGCATATATGTTTTTCACAAATAGTTAATGAAAATATTTGGCTCAAATATAGAAAGCTAAATCAAGTTCTTTGTAAACTTTATTCAGGGTAATAAGCATGTACTTTAAATTCTATAATTCTGGAACATAACTATTTACTGATAATATTTTGGTGAGGCTTTCTTAACATAAAATATATTAAGTAATAATATAACTTTTAACTGAAGATGACAAGTAACCTGTAACAAAGGTAAAATTTTCTGTACACAGTATTGCAATATTTATAGATGATTTTATATTCAAAAATGACACCTAAATATAAAATAAATTGAATTTTACTAAAACGTAGGGCTTTTTACATCAAATTCCGATATATTTTTTTTGTTTGTTTCAAACCCTGAATTCTTTACTGAGTAGAAATATTATCACATGAAACAATGTTCCCCAATTCTATTCTGCTGCCTTTTTTATTTTAAAACCTACAAATGAATCATCGAATCTTTTTTACTTGTCATCATTGTAACTCTTTAGAAAAACCTTTTATTAAAAAAAGCAGTTTTTCTGCTTAGTTCCTTTAGTGTAAAGAAGTAAGAAATTAGTTCTTAAAATTGCCAAAACTGAGTGAATATATAATGTTTTCGCTAAAGCGATGTTTTAGATGTGATTAAAAGCTTGAGTTTGATTGCTTTGCTATGTATGTGTAAATGAACAATTTGAGCAGGAATCAATATACTTCATTCTCTCATTGCATTTAGTGAGGCTCTTTCTGTTGTCATATACACTCTCAAAGCCCTAGAAGGACAGAAGATCATCTGAGCAGTAAAACAACACATCTATGAACAAATCCCATATTGGTATTCATTGTAGTTGTTATTTGTGTCTCATGATTACTCCAGGAATGAAAAAGGAAAATAAAAAGCAATTTAATAAGTCGATGTATAATCATTCTGAAATTACTTACCCACACGAACACAAAACAGAAAATGATTCTTGCTTCAAAAAAATTATTATTAGTGTTAGACTTACTGATAGGCTCCTGAAATAGAAAAATTATGACTAATAGAACTTCTGATAGTATTTTCTGTTTTCTGCAACATGAATGTTATAGATTTAATTTTTTACAAGAGTCTCTTGCATATTTGCAGGTGATCACAGAAATGAACCCATCAATCACCTACGTATGTGCTGTAAATGGGTCTTCATGTATATATTATGTTAGCCAAGAAGTCATTTCATTGCCACATAATCTTTGTTCCGCTCACAGTTTGTTCTGGTCTTTTTTAAAAAATCGTTTTTTTTTATGTTAAATCCTTGGTTCTTTGACAAATGTCAAGATCTATATATGCTGTGTTTTGATAAGTAATTTAATATGTAAAATGCTTTGAATGACTCTCCTGGTATGTATAAAAACTGTTAAACAGGTCAAAAGAGAAATCTCATGATGTATAGTAAAACGTCATTGAATTTTCGTCAATACACCCAGCGCTCTGAGCCTGCATGCAGAAACCGTTTCAAAGGCCTTCGCATATTGTATTACTTAACAGCAGATACGGCATAAGGAAAGCATGGAGCAAAAAAAAATTCAACATTTTAATGAAAGTGACCAGAACAAATTTATAGCAGCAAAGCATTTACATCAATTTAAGTGCTATGAATTAGTTGGGAAGTTAGAGGTTGAAGGAGACAGAACAGTATTCAATAACAGACACTTTTGAAGATGAATGCTACATGCACCCTTGAATCAGAATCACCATTTAAAGGGAACTTCAAATAGAGGATGTCAAGTCAAATGCCCAGAGGAAAACTAAAAACTAACACTCAAGTCGCCTATGGCATGTTTAAATCTCCTCAAAATAATTTTGTTTATTTTCACAGAATGAAAGTATTTTCATAGAACAAAAATGTTTATGTAGGTTATACAAAGACTAGAATTTTTCTGTCTTAAGATTCTAACTGAACAGTGAGAACTATGATTATTTTACTTAGCATTTAAGAGAAAAATAAATGAGATAAGTAGTTCAGTTTGGTACAACTGATTACCCCTCAACCCCCCACATTATTTAACACTTGTTAGTTATCAGCTAATTTGTAAAGCTTAATTTTATTTATGTTTGCTTTTATAGGTCAACATGTAAAACACAATTAGTTTGTTTTCATTACATATATTTGATTCGAGTAAATATCCTAGTGAATGATAAAGCTAATACATACAGTGTTAGGAATTTCATTTTCATAGACATTGTATAGATTCTTACCCTCCCATTTACCTTTTTTATCCTTCGTAATAGTTATGATGTACCTTTGATCTCTCTTTGAGGTCTCCTAATAACATTAACTGTTTTCCCACCTTTTATTATTTTTCATGTATTATCTTTGATTTATTCTTAAAGGAACCTTGTGGCTCCATGTGCACAGATAAGGATGGCTGGAATTGGCCTTCAAACAGTGTGTTGAAAGTATGGTCTTGCGCCTATAAATTCTGTGGGTTTTGTAGTAATAGTGTTGAACATTGTTTCCATTTTTTCCTGAGGATGTTTTTTCCTTGTGTGATTTGTTTTTGGTTTTAAAATATAAATACATTTTGTGATTTGTTTCAGAACTAAACTGCCCTCGTCTCATGTGGCTCTGAAGTTAAATAAAATTCTTTTCACTGCTAACTATTTTTTATAGCTCCGGTTATTGTTACTTTATTTTTTTTACTGATGCAGTGGATTCTTGCTGGGAATTTTCTTGCTGTGAATTTAAACTTCTAAATTCATCAGGCAATCAAAAGTATAATTCATTCAAGCAAATAGTGAAACTTTTCAGTGAGCTACCATCTGTGCTGTCTGTCATTCAATTTCTACTGCCCATGGTGGGTTTTAAAAGAAAATTCTAAAACTCACAACATATAATTTCCATTTCTCTTATCATTTGGAAAAAATCTATTCAATTCTTCAAATTTTTCTTAAAATATCCACTTGGAGACTCTATTCAGTTGGACTATATTTACAACTCTGTCTATAAGAATTTGTAATTAAGACATGACATAAACAATGGAAATAATTGAAAGTATTTTAACTTATGTTGATATACATCTTCATTTAAATAAAGTTCTTATGGAATATTGTATTTCAACTTCTAATATCGTCTCTTTTTTTCTATGTTAAAATTTTCACCTAAATAATTTTACCAAAATATTTATTTTAAACAAAATTATAAAAGATTTGTTACATTCTATAGAATGTAAACATTTAAAACTACAGTTGTATTTTCAAGGTCGCGTCACTTGGGATCTCGGATCTTCCTTTCGGTCACACAACCATTTACCATATATTTGTTTAGTGACTAAAATGTGCTAGGTACTCCTTCAAGTCTCATATTTCAGTGGAACTCGTCAATTTTTCTCTTTGAGCCAAATACCATTACTTACTCTCACACTAAAGTTGCTTTCCATGTGACTTTATTCTCTAAATTTCATCTTTATACTCCTCATATGGAACTTGTATAAAACAAATACTTATTTCCACATTCTCAGATAGTGAAGACTTGTGGATAGGTTTACCAAAAATTTTTCATGGAAACTTTCATTATCCCTTTTCATGCTTATTAGTTCTTAGCAGTAAGACATTTGGCAACAATAAACATGACTAGCCTGAGGATTTATTATATTATTGCACTTCAATTTCATTCATCTGACAAATGCATTTCACATTTGACCATACACATTTATTTTTGTACCACATTAGCTAGTGTAAGAAATTGGTTTGAAAGCAACAATAACAATAACGAAAAAATAGGGGTAAAGTAATTTAAGGCAGAAAATGATCATGAAGAAATATTGTTAAATCCAAACATAGTTAGAAACATTGATGAAAATTATTTTACAAATAAAGCATACAAGGACCTGTTCTCATAAGTGTTAAAAATTTAAATAAAAAATAATTGCACCTGACATATATCACAGTTCTCTCACAGAAATGTAGAAGAGATTTGTCTTTCTCTAAATGTCAATAATTATTGAAACCAGCTACTGTTTTCCAGTGTTTTGATATGTAAACAATATTTTGTGGTTTCTAATAAGCATTAAGTATGCCTGGAATCACTCTTGAGAGTTTCTTTAAACTCTTTTAGACCTTTGCAATGAGCAATACCAATTTGTTCAAGAACATTAATTAAAAAATAACTTACTGTGTGTCCTCGACTACAAAGGAAACTTAAAATTTACATTCATTGGAAGACTCAGATAACAGTGTAAACATACACATGGTATGATGGTAATTAATTTCGATTTACAATTTCAAATACTACTATGTTAAGGGTTGAAATGTTAATGCGATTTTTAAATTCATTGTCAAATTTTATGGATAAATTGTCACACCCAACAAGTCCTTATCTTAATGTCCTTGCCAAGTAATTCTGGACCCCCCTTTGAAAAATCAAACTTAATGACCTCAACAATTATAAAAAAGATAAATTCAAAGTTCAAATTTAAAAATAAATGTAACTTTTGTTTTTTTTTTAAGTGATAGTGATCAACTCTTACTAGAAAAAAGAATAATTCTGTGGGATTTACCTGCCTTTTCTTACTGATATGTCACTTCAAATTGAATACTTTTGATGCAAACGATAATTAAAATCAAATTTTGTTTGTATATAAAAGAGCTTGACTGGACCACAATTATTTGCAGGATCTTAACTGTGTTTTGTCTTTATTTTGGGAAAAATAAAACTTCTAAATAGGATTTAAGTTTCCTTTGTTTGTTTGTGTCTGTCTTTCTTTCTTTCTTTCTTTCTTTCTTTCTTCTTCTCTTCTTTTCTTTCTTTTCCAATGCTAGAAATTTAACCCAGGTCCTCACATGCACAAGAAAATTTAAATCATTTTAAATGCAAAATATGATAGTCAATTTTGACTTCTATAACAAAATTTTATAACAATTGGCATAATGAATATTGAATGATTATTGTAGTGGAAGATCTTGCAGGTAGAAAATCATCACATGTATACTAATTAATTAAAAGCACTACTGTGATATGCACAATTAATAAACTATTGTGCATTCATCATCAATAAAATACATACATTTTAAATTATCCAGCCAGTCGAAAATATTTTTTATGTATTGGCCAATATTTTCTCATCCTTTATTTGCTGTGGAATTCTCTACCAAAATCACTTCACATATAGAACTATCAAAGATGTCACATTGATGTCATAGCAGAGTCACTAACAGAAGTTAAAAGCCTACTATGTGGTAGGCTATAGGTTGCACTTCATATCCAGGGGCTCCTTTATTGTTATTATAACTCTGCAGGATCTGGATGACCACTGCCATTTTAAAAATGAGGAAACTCAGACAAAAGAGTTTAATTATGTTCCCAATCCAAATGACATCACCAAATCAAAATGTGCCTTACACCAGTAGGGTTTATTTTAAAGGAGTCAATATCTTATTTAATATTCACTAATAAAGCACACCTCAAATGTAATTAATACCATAAAGAAAATCATTAGAAATGCAAATGGGAGAAAGTATCAATTTTTCTTAGCCTTAGAATTTAGAAGGACTTCTCCATTATTTGGAAATAAGGCATATGAACATAATAATCAATTTTCATAATCGAGAAAATAGAAGAGAAAAATATTTTTATGTTTTTCTATTTATCTATTTGTCTGTCTTAAAGTCCCAGTTTTTAAAATTTAATAACTATTTCATCTGGGGCCAGAGGTTTAGCTCTGTGCTTAATGTACTCACTAAGCATGTGCTAGGCCCTGGGTTTAATTCCCCAGAATCACATAAAGACAAGCTGGGCATGGTGCTACACATGTGTAATCCTAGAACTTGGGAGGTTGAGGCAGGTGTATTTCCATGAATTGTGAGTTTAAGGCCAGCTTGGGTTATCTAGAGAATTCTGGACGAGTCTGGACTACAAAGTAAGGTCCTATATTATCAAGAGCTTTTTTAGACTTTTATAGTTTTTTCTCTCACTGACTTCCAATTTATCCTTCAAGGTCTTTGTAAATCCGATGGTTAAAGTCTTTTAAGTCAATGGTCCCCAACCTTTTGACCCTAGGGCCTGTTTCAGGTGAGGACCATCATCCCAAGGAGGGTGGAGCCGACATAACATGCAGTAGGTCTCTGGAGGACAGGTATGTGATGGTGAGCAGTCGCAGGCCCAGAAGCCAAGCTCCAACTCTGGTGACATCTTCAGCAGTGGCCCTAGACCCTCAGGGTCTGCTGCTCAACTGTCCCAGTGGCCCAGACCTTCCAAGTCATGGAATGGTACTGGCTCATGGCCCCAGGATCTGCAACCTCTGTTACTACTACTACTACTATTTTTGAGTGGCTTTGGCTCTGTTATATAGAGATATACTTTAATAATACTAAGACTAGAGTATCCTTTGAGTCTTCCAAAAATAGATATTAATATATATTTTTCTCTGTCTGTCTAACTTTCTTTCTTCCTTTGGTACTCAGGATAGGACCCATGGCCTTCCACCTAGCTACATTATCAGCTCAATTTTATTTTGAATATTTGAGACAGGATCTCACTATGTTGCTAGGTTGCCCAGGTAGACTCAAACTTGTGATCTTCCTGCCTCATTTTCTGTAATATCTCAAAAAACCAAAATCAGAATTACGTAACTGTGTGTATTTACTGAAAGACAGGCACAAGTAAAACTAATATGTTAGTTAATTGACACCTAATTTAAGTTACAATTTATTCTTTTATATTATGATTTCAGTCTATACAAAAAATGCAGGAATGTGATTGAACACAATTTACATTCACATTTCAAATCTTATGTATAGGAGAAAATTAAGCTAAACGTAGAACACCTAACATCCAGTGTGGAAATTATTTATTTGCAAATTTAAGTTACAGAA